>JARQOC010001632.1:0-37628 GCA_033576535.1 Allobates femoralis
TTGAATTCCATAAATGCGGCTCTAACTGCATCACTATAATTAAGATACAAGGCTGCTGACTTTTTTTTTCTGTGTCACACTGTAGGCCATAATCTTGCCCCTCATAACCACCTTAGTGGTCTCCCAAAATAGTCTAAGATTGACTGTATGTTCTCTGTTGTCATGGGCATATTCTGTCCTCCATTCCCCCAGCAATTTCTTAAAGTTGGAATCGGCTTCCAGAAAGGACGGGAAGCGCCACAGATAGTCCGATCCTCTAGGATACTTATTCTCTAAGTCAAATAAAACCGGACTATGGTCTGAGATAACCATCAACGTGATGTCTACGTCTCTGACCTTTTGAATTACACTTCTACCCAGAGGGAACAGGTCTATTTTGGACAATGCGTTATGTGGGTGGGAGAAATGGGTAAACTCCCTACCCATAGGGTTCCTCAGTCTCCAGATATCTTTTATACCCAGACTATTAGTAAAAGATTGTAATTCAGAGTCTGTATTCTTTAGTGACTGAATTAGGTCAGTAATATCTAAAGTAGCACCCTCTCTCCTTCTATCTTCCATTACCGACATGACTGAGTTAAAAAATCCCCAGAATGAGTTGCCGTTTATCCACCAGTAATAATTTGTCCTGAAGTCTAGAGTAAAACCGTCTTTGATCAGTATTAGGGGCGTAGAGGTTGTGTATGTGTAATATGTCCCCTTGTCAATCCAAACTATACTGATGTGTCTTCCATCTCAGTCATGTTCACTAGAGATCAGTTTGTGAGAAAAAGATTTATGTACGAATATCATTACTCCAGCCTTTCTACCTAGCGCCCCAGACCCATAAACTGCACCCACCCACATTCTGAATAGCTCGTCCTGTTGTAAGTGGGTTTCTTGCAGTAAAACAATGTCCTCCTTCAATTATTTTAGATGCCCGGGGTTCTCAACCCTTTGACATTCCATGTCACAATTTTAACCATTATCTAAATGACTAGATGTGAGCCCGATTCTAAAGAATCAGGAGTCTAGAATCCATATATAGTTTATTTATTAAGAATTAACAACAATATAATTATTCCATGATATCTTTCCATCAACTACATATGTTTGTATGGTCAATATCATTTGTGGAAACTTAAATTATTGTATTGTAAGGGTCTTCGTACACAAAGTGGGCAATACTTGTTACACAGGAAATAGCTTGATTTTAAAAATCAATATTAGTATTCTGCGTATTCACCAGTTTGTGCTTGCTCACCAACCACGTCAAGGTGCCCTTACATCTGATGGGTCCCTAATCTAACTAATTCCTATTTATTAAGACTAAGACTTCTTTTACAACAGCATTTTTCTGCAATTTGTAGAAGGTGGGGATGTAAAAAATAACATTTCTGCACTTGGCACCTAAGGGCCTTACTGCAGCACACATGCAGCAAGTGCCATGCAATGTATATAGAACTTATGGTTAACCTGCCGTAAATGCTGCAAACGTGGCTTCGGCAGGTTCACCAAATGCAGACACTAAAAAACCGCAAGTCACTGCGGTTTTTGCCGCCGTAACTGCTGTAACCACGTGTGCTGCACCTGCCGCAAGTGAACCACAAATTCCATATACATTGCATGCAACTTATGGCAAGTGTGCCATAAGTGAGTCCTTAGGCAGCAGTGCAGAAATTGTGCTTTTTCCACCAAAACTTCCACAAATAGCCAAAAATTGCTGCTGTAAATGCTAAATCTGTATTTTGCTATCTATCTATTTCCCTATCTATCTATTTCCCTATCTATCTATGTTTAGAGAACACACCTTAAGATGGAACAGCCATCCCACCCGTCTCTCAGCTGTTCACAAAAACCTCTCCCTGTTTAAAAAGAAAAGCAAATTTCTCAGCACCTATAATGCTGGACCTTTGTATTGTGGTCCATATCACCAAATAATAAAATTTGAATGATACACATCTATCACCTTTAAGTAAATGTGTGTTCATATATCTATACTAGCTGTGAGCCCGATGCGATTGCATCGGGATTCTAGAATCTGTGTATAGTTTATTTATTAAGAGTTTAAAATAATAATCCAATTCTTCCTTGATATCTTTCCATTAACTACATATGTTTGTATGGTGGATATCATTTGTGGAAAATTGAACTATTATGTTGTAAGGGTCTTAGAACACAAAGTAGCAATACGTCTTAATTTCTCAACCGGTTTCTTTGAGAAATCAATATTAGTATTCTGCCTATTGGCCACTTTGTGTCAGCCCACCAATCGCGGCAAGATGCCCTTACGTCTGGTGGGTCCTACTCTAACTAAATCTGAATTGATATTACCGTATATACTCGTGTATAAGCCGACCCGTGTATAAGCCGACCCCCCTACTTTTGCCCCCAAAACCTGGGAAAACCTATTGACTCGTGTATAAGCTGAGGGTGGACCCCAGCACAGGTATACAGCCCCCAGCAGTGTGGTATACAGGCCTCCCCAGTGGTAGTATACAGCAGCCTCCCCAGTGGTAGTATACAGCAGCCCTAAAAGTTATATACAGCAGCCCTAAAAGGTATATACAGCAGCCCTAAAGGGTATATACAGAAGCCCTAAAGGGTATATACAGCAGCCCTAAAGGGTATATACAGCAGCCCTAAAGGGTATATACAGCAGCCCTAAAGGTATATACAGCAGGCCCCAGAGGTATATACAGCAGGCCCCAGAGGTATATACAGCAGGCCCCAGAGGTATATACAGCAGGCCCCAGAGGTATATACAGCAGGCCCCAGAGTTATACAGCAGGCCCCAGAGGTTATACAGCAGGCCCCAGAGGTTATACAGCAGGCCCCAGAGGTTATACAGCAGGCCCCAGAGGTATACAGCAGGCCCCAGAGGTATACAGCAGGCCCCAGTGGCACTCGCCCCCCCATCATGGGAAGAGCCCCCCACACTTTGCAGAGCCCCCCCCCACTGCTTTATCTTACCATCTAGGGTCTTCTTTACCACGGGTCCTCCCGTCCATCCTCGCGCGCTGTGTTCCCGGTCTCATGTGACCCGGCGGTAGCAGTGGAATGACGTCATCGCGCCAGGTCACGTGAGACCGGAACACAGCGCGCAGGACCCGCGACGAAGACCCTGGATGGTAAGATAAAGCAGCGGGGGGGCTCTGCAAAGTGTGGGGGGCTCTTCCCATGATGGGGGGGCTAGTGCCACTGGGGAGGCTGATTGTATACATCTGGGGGCTGTATGCACGGCTCCCCCTGCCGCTGTGATGGGAGGGGGGAGCCGTGCATATCTAATGAGCAGCCCCACGTGATTGGCTGCTCACTCATCAGCCTCCCCCCGCCTCCTCCAGCCTCCCCAGCACAGGAAAAATATCCCATATACCGTATAGACCCGTGTATAAGCCGAGGGGGTGACTTTTCAGCCCAATTTTTGGGCTGAAAAACTCGGCTTATACACGAGTATATACGGTACTTAGATATTTTTTACGGCTGCTTTTTTCTTATATTTTTAGAGGATGTAGATTTAAATAATACAATTTTCAAATGTGATACTGAAGGAGTTACCGACGACAGACTTGCAGCAATTTCCGTACAATGACTAAAAAACTTGCAGTTAACCTGCTGTAAATGGAGCGAACGTGGCTTCGGCAGGTGCAGCAAATACAGCCACTAACTAACCACAGGTGACTGCAGTTGATGTGGTTGACACTGCCGCAACTACGTTGTCTGCACACACTGGAAGTAAACTACAAATTGCATACATGCAATAATGGAAATTACAGCAAGTATGTTGTAGGTTAGTACTTAGTGATCAACTGTTAAAATTTAGTATATTCCTCAAAAATGTACAAAAATATGAGAAAAAAGCCGCAGTAAAATGTAATTTTGAATTTATGTATGTCCCTATCTATCTAAATGTGCAGAACACACCTTGCAAATGAGATGCGTGTGAACAGCCATCCCACCCGTCTCTTAGCTGTTCACAAAAATCTCTTCCTATGCAAAAAGAGAAACAAACTTCTCAGCACCTATAGTGCTGGAGTTTAAAACAGTGGTTTCTGTCATCCAGTGCAGAAATTTGGATGATACACATCTCTGATGTTTTTAGAAAAGTGTGTTCATAAGAATATAGTATGAAGAATGTAAGTAAAAGAAGAAATTTCTAAAAGACTAAGCTAATTTTTTTGTTATTTTTTTTTTTTTTGTATAAATAAAGAAAATAAGTATAGTAAAAGTCAAAAGTTCAATCTAAAATATTCCTGTAGACAATATTTTTGGTAAAGACTTTTTCAGAATTAGGCAGCAATTTGCCTTGAATGGGTGTATCCAGCACTTTGACCTTTACATTGCATCGTCTTTTGACTCGTGAAAAAGCCACATATAATTGTCCATGTCCAAAAACTGGTTCTGGCAAATAAATCCCTACTTTCTCCAGTGTTTGGCCTTGGGATTTGTTTATGGTCATGGCAAAAGCAGGCTTCACGGGAAATTGTCGACGTCTTAACTTAAAAGGTAAGTCAGTGTCTGATGGAGACAAATCAATCCTTGGAATGAACACCACATTTCCTTCGGCAGACCCAGTAATAACTTTTGCTTGAATCATATTGTCAAACAAAGCGATGACAATCAAGTGAGTCCCATTGCAAAGACCTTTTCTGCTGTTGAAGTTTCGCAAAAGCATGACAATGGTGCCGATTTTTAATTTGAGGCGATGAGAAGGCATTCCTGTCGGTGTAAGTGAATTTAAAAATTCCACTGGATATTGGTCTGGGTCTTCAGTCTCATCAGGATCAATGGAATCATCACTAATGTAGTCAGTGTATTCACCAGCAATGCAATCCATGACTTTAGAGTTGACCAAATCCACATCGTCATTTTTAGGGCAAAGAATGGCATGTAATGCAGCAATGTGAATGCTTTCGTTGTTATTTACATCAATTAAAATGTTTTCACCAAATATATCAAATATGAGTGAGCCAGTGCATATCATGTCTTGCAGGATTTCAATGATATCATCTCCAAGGTTGAAATCATTGGACAAATCACCATTTCCCAGTTGAAGTAACCAACTGCTATAATCGGGATCAATAGAACCCATGTTGTTGATGAGCGGCAATTGAGTGAAAAGCTACCATTGTCGTGAGTATTTAATACAACTCTCTACAATGTCTGTTCTTGTACCATGAGGGATGATAGGGAGACACTGTCGAAAGTCTCCTCCCAGAACAATGACTTTACCTCCAAAAGGTGTTTTATTTTTCTTAGAGATATCTGTTGTCATGAGATCTCGTAAAAGTTGATCTATCACATGCAATGCATATTTGGATAACATAGTTGACTCGTCAATAATGAAAAGTTTTGTACTTTTCAAATGTTGTGCAGCATCAGTATCATTTTTCATTCTGGAAACGGATGTTTCATTGATTGGAATTGGTATTCCGTAAAGCGAATGAATGGTTCTTCCTCCTTGCAGTAAGTTAGCTGCAATCCCTGTACTGGCTGCAGGTGAGACAATTTCTCCTTCTCCTCTTAGTTCATGAATTAATAAATCATAGAGGTATGTTTTCCCACTGCCACCTGGACCGTCGATGAAAAAGCACTTAGGTTGTACACTTCTATCTTCTAAAGCTTGATGTATAGCATTATAGGCTAAAAGTTGTTGGTAATTTAAAGTAGCTTTCAATTCCCGAGCTCTTCTTAGCTCGTCATCCTTGTTGTATTGTGGGCGGATTTGTGGTTTTCTTTTGGGGCGTGGTAGATTAAAATCAGTAAAACTTTTGGCATGAAATTTTAAAACATTTTGGACATCTGTCATTGCATATCCTTCACAATTCTCACACTCCTCAGTGTTGGAGTGGTATGCATGGCAGTAGTCTTGTATGAAGTCTTGTTTAAATTCTTGCCACAACTCCAACGGATGAGCTGGAGGACCAAAAATACATATATATGCAAACATATCACGAAGCTGTGCAGGCATGTTTAGAACACAAGCATCCAATAAAGTATGTTTCCAAACAGTATCATCGAATAGCAATCCAAGGGCTAATGCCACCTCTTTAAAAGTTGGGTATGTGACTTCATTAACAGTTTTAATGTTGTTAAAACTTGTTGCTCCTTTGACATGCAGTAACAACAACCTTAAATAGTACCGTTCTTGTTCTTTCATACTGACAGTATACATTCTTCCAATCACTGAAGCACCTCCTCGCTTTCTAATTTCCCATGCACCTTCTTTCCAAACATAGTGCTCAGGAATTTGGCGGTATAAGTAATCATGAGCATGTGGGTCATTCTCATTGAGCTCAAAGTAGGCCATAAGAGTGGATTTTCTGTGCATTGTGTAACTGATGTTGTCAACAGAGTCATTCTCATGAAAATATAGTGGTTGAGAATGTGGGAGATGTACCGCAAGGCGAATAATGCTGTGAGATTGTCCATGCATTGGGTAAGCAAAGATTCGCCAAGCTGCCTCCGGTGCACTTACATACCTTGAATCCATGAATTTGTGTGTTTCATCATGTTGGATGTTGGTTTGACAAATTTCCAGATTGGCTTTATCATGTCCTTTGTAGACATATTTGAATAGGTATTTGACACTTTGAATGGAAGCACATACTTCCACATTAATATGACATTTGTATTTTAATAGTAGGAAAGGGTTATAGGGAACAACCCAAGAATTATCAATCATCTTGGAATGGTGTGGAAAGGATGGTCCTATATTTCTTTGATAAGTAGGATAGGCATCCTTAGTTATGACTGTTTTCGGCTGGAATTTTTTTGGAAAAGCTTTTTTTACACTTTCCAAGATCCATATAGGGCAATTTGGGGTTGTGTTGTCCACAGGGTCCATGAATCATGTGTTGCATCACAATTTGATGGAGCAGAGGGTAGTACGCAAGATCAGGAATTTCAGCCCACACTGAACCTCAGTTCTTAATTTGGAATTGGTATGTAGAATAATCAAAATGTGAGCGTGTGGTAGGCCACGCTTTTGGAATTCAATGACATGAACCATTGCACAAACTTTGCCAAATAATCCGCTGTTAATGTCTTTTAATAGGGCTTCAAGTTTAATTCTGAAGACACGGGCCACTAAATCAGGTCTATGTTCCACACGCTGCCATGGCTCTAAATTGTTTATAATCTCACTCCATTTTGGATTACAGGTCATGATTACAAAAAGATCCGGTCGTCCAAATTTAGTTACAATAGCCATGGCATCTTGATATCGTTGCTGTATGTTCCTTGGACTGCCTTCAAAGGAAGATGGTAAAATGACCGTTTTGCCAATGGGGATACCTTTTTCTATAGATTTTTTTTGTAGATGTTCTTGGAGTACACAATAATCCTCCACTTTTACATCCTTTTAGTGCTGACGAATAAAATTTAGGCGATTAGCCTCGATCTTCACATACGCATCAACTAAGTACTGCTGTGTTAGTTTGCCACCATTTAGGACAGGATTGAACTGATTACGTACAGACAGCAAATAGCAGTAATATTGCAGTTGTGTAACCCTGCGTGGACTTTGGCCTTGATGCTTGAGTCCCTCATGCCAGCCTTGTTCTCCATGAGGAAAAAATAAGGGATAGAGTAATGCATCTAAATTGCTATGTAGAATACTGACTTGCTGTGTTTTAGGGGCCAAGGGGTTATTTGGGTCAGGTTTCAAATGAATTAAAATGTCTCTATTGAATGGTGGCTCTCCATTGTCATTATCAAAAACCACAGCGACTTCATTCACAGTAGGATTGTTATATCCTCTTGGGTCTTGATGTCTATCTTGTTTAATGGCCATGGTTATATTTGGCATGACGGTGCCATTTTCTACTGCCTTCTGTTGTTCCTCTAATTCAACGTCACGTAGCATTTTGTAGGCTGAAACAAAGGGATTAATATTATCCAATTGAAGAGCAATGATACTCATCAATGTAGGATGACATTTTAAATTTTCAGGAGACTGTAGCCGTTGTTCAATAGCGCTTGCAGTATCCAAAATGTACAGTTGTGCATATGCTGGAACTTGATGTTGAGCAGGATGGAGTGTTCCAGTGCGATGATAAATTTGCCCATGAATACGAAAACAGTAAGGGCCATGTCCAGGTGGTGGAGAAACATTGACACCCATGGAGGCAAAAGCAAAAGCTGTTGATGGCTCGGATGTTGTCCATGAGATTACGACTGTACTCACTTTCACCTTTAAGTAAACGCTTGAATACCTCAGGGTATTCAGAGATAGGTATCTGGACCTTGCCCTTGTGACAGCAGAGTGTATAATTTTGGTCACATGGCATCTCAGCATGAAAATGTAGTGCCTCACAATATTGACATTTATATCTCATTGGACCACAGCTGTGCTCTACAATGGAACTGTCATCATCGGTAAAACCAATGGGATGTATAAGGACAGTAGAAGGTAACAAAAGATTATATTTTTTATGTAGGCCAATGTATATTAGACGTTGCACTGCTTCAGGTTCCACACATTCGATGAATGAGGATGTAGATGGTATATGAAGTAGGGATGGGCGAATCTACTCGCTAGGACTCGTTACTCGGCGAGTAGTAAGGGACTCTCAAGAACTATTAATGCTCCGGATGTTCTCCATGAGATTTTTGCTATATTCACTCTGTCCTTTGAGCAAACGTTGGAAGACCTCAGGGTATTGAGGTAAGGGTACCTTGACTTTTCCCTTGTGACAACAGAGAGTGAAATGTTGATCAGCTGGGCGTTCGGGCGAAAAATGTAGAGCTTGCCAATGTTCATATACGAACTTCATGGGACCACAACTATGTTCTAAAATAGCAGTATCATCATCCGTAAAGCCCATAGGATTTAGAAGAAGAGTTGAAGGTAACAAAACCGGCCTTTTTTTCTGTAAGCCTACATAGATCAGGCGTTGAATGGACGAACTGTTGACACTTTCAATAAATGAAGAAGTGGAAGGTAGATTCAACACCGGCTCTTCAAATGTTGAAGTGGAAGCTGTCTGTTTGCGTAGTTGATGACGATATTTAGCAAGATGGGTCAAGCGGACTTGTTTAGACTTCGGAGACTCATTGCGTCTACGTGTCTGTAAAGCAGTTTTACGCTTCATAATATCACAGCGTTTGGTGTATGGCGTGTCTTCAACACAGTGTTTGAGCTTACATGTGGCCTGGCGAGGTGGTAAAGGCTGTTCAGTAGGGGTTAATTGAGTAGAAGAAGAGATGGAAGCAGTATGATGGGCAGACGGTTCTCCTAAGGGCATGACCTTTTGTTGTTTGCGTCTTTCACGCGCAGCCATCGCTTTTTTGGCCAATCGGTTGCTTCTTTCTTCCGAAGACTCTTTTGAAATGCGTCTTTTAAAAGCAGCCTTTGCATGATCCAACCAAAGGCGCCTATCTTCGGCGCTTTTCTCAGAACGCTTCTTGCGCATACGTGCAGCATCCTTGGCCACATCAGCCTTGTTTTCTGCCTGTGAGCTTATGTTGGGCAGTAGGCAGTCTCCTAAGGGCATGACCTTTTGTTGTTTGCGTTTTTCAAGCGCAGCCATAGCTTTTTTGGCCAATCGGTTGGTTGTTTCTTGCGAAGACTCTTGTGAAATGCGTCTTTGAAAAGCAGCCTTTGCATGATCCAACCGAAGGCGCCTATCTTCGACGCTCTCCTCAGCACGCTTCTTGCGCATACGTGTAGCATCCTTGGCCACATCAGCCTTGTTTTCTGCCTGTGAGCTCATGTTGGGCAGTAGCCAGTCTCTGAAGGGCATGAGCATTTGTTGTTTGCGTCTTTGACGCGCAGCCATCGCTTTTTTGGGCAGTCGGTTGGTTCTTTCTTGCGAAGACTCTTTAGAAATGCGTCTCTTAAAAGCAGCCTTTGCATGATCCAACCGAAGGAGCCTATCTTCGGCGCTCTCCTCAGCACGCTTCTTGCGCATACGTGCAGCATCCTTGCCCACATCAGCCTTGTTTTGTGCCTGTGAGCTCATGTTGGTCATTAGGCAGTGCAAAAGATGCAATATGAGCTACAGTAATTTATTTAAGGAAGCAATCAATAGTGAGTGTGCATAGATAGGCAATAGCAATAAAGTAATAGTGTGATTGTTGGCGAAAGAGTAAAATCAAAGTACACACTTATTGGTATTGACAATGAAGCAGTTACGTATAGATAGTGTAAGTAGGTGTAAATAGAAATGAGTGTGTGTTCCAATGACATAAAATGAGACTTGAAGGCAAGAGATATGGATCTAAGTAGCATATATAGGTAAAAATGTGACTGTAGCAATATATAACAGGTATAGAATGACTTAATGTCCCTGTGCCACAACTATAACCCACTGGGAAGTTAGACTAACATGCAAAGAGCTGTTAAAGGGGTTAATGTGTTAAAGACATTAGAACTACAGAGTAATAATTTGCAGTGTATCCCTAATTGGATAGAAGGTGTGAATGTACCCCTGGCAATACTACTACACACTCCTAAGTAGGAGTTAGATGGAAAATAGTATGTAAGGGGTTAAATTACCATTGGGAGTACTACAACACACTGCAAACTTGGAATAATATGGAAAATGGTATGTAAGGGTTAATGTAGCACTGCTATTCTTACTACACAGTGTGAAAGAAAAATAGTACAAAAAGGCATATAAGGGGTTAATATTCAAATGCCATTAGTACTACCCATTGTTACATATGAATGTAATGGAAAATGAAATAGAAGGGGTTAATATCATAGTGTTAATACAATGAAAGACTGTCCAATTGTTATGAATAGAAATTTGTTATATAGAAGGGGATAATGAGTTAACTGGCCTTATTAATCTAAACTCAGAAGTTACATTTTAATACCAAAAAAGATATAGTAGCTTATATTGTACAGTAAACGATAAGGACCTTGCTTCCCAACGTCCCTCAGAAAGGATGAGCAAAGCAGGAATGATGTGTGAGGGAAAAATTCAAATTTCGCGGTGTAAAATGGCGGCGGCGAAATTTGAATTCATAAAATGGCGGCAGGCGCGAGGCGATCTTCTGATTGGCCGCTGGCTCAAGGCGCCGACCAATCACAATAGCGGCGGCTGCAATGCCGCCATATTTGAAATACACTGACTACAGTGTATTTGAAGTATGGCGCCATAGATCTACTGTCGGTGAGTGCGGCTGTTTATTCTACTTCGCTGATTATAGATATAGATAGATAGATAGATAGATAGATAGATAGATAAATAGATAGATATAGATCGATAAATAGATAGATATAGATAGATAAATAGATATAGATAGATAGATAGATAGATAGATAGATAGATAGATAGTGTGGTGATGCGACCCAGATGTGTCCCCTGACCGGTGCACAGCACATGGGGGATTGTATCTTTTGCTCTGTGGCAGCACTCACAGGGTTAACAGAAGTGAGAGCTGAGCTAAGTGCTGATGGAAAGCAATCAGCCCACCTGTGATGGGATAGGAGATTATATGAGCTGCCCTGGGCTGAGGAGTGGAGGAGAAGTGGAGGAACTGCTGTGTGAAGCTAACAGCAGCCTGGGAGCTCTTTCAGAGAGGACGTTCAGGAGACTAGTGAGCGGACGGTGCAGAGAGAGAGTGGTTGTGTGCTGATAACACAGCCTAGCAGTGAGGACCTGGCCCTCACTAGTGGAGCTGGCCAGGACAGAGCCTGTCCTAGGTACAGAGGTACTGTGTGTATTGGGTGAACAGAGTTGAACCAGCTGTGCCCCAGAACCTGGAGGTCTGTAATATACCTGAACTGTACCATTAAACTGTGTGTTGTGTGAACAGTTGCCTGAGTCACTGCCTTCCGTCGTGCCGATCCTAACCGCTACCTTACAATAGATAGATATAGATATAGATAGATATAGATAGATATAGATAGATATAGATATAGATATAGATAGATATAGATATAGATAGATATAGATATAGATAGATATAGATATAGATAGATAGATATAGATAGATAGATATAGATAGATAGATATAGATAGATAGATAGATAGATATAGATATATATATAGATATAGATAGATAGAGATAGATATAGATAGATAGAGATAGATAGATATAGATAGATATACATAGATAGATATAGATAGATAGATATAGATAGATATACATAGATAGATATACATAGATAGAGATAGATAGATAGATATAGATAGATATAGATAGAAATAGATAGATATAGATAGATATAGATAGATATAGATATAGATAGATAGATAGATAGATATATAGATATAGATGATTAATTATTAATTTTTATTAATCTACCCAGAACTTACATTTTAATAGCAAAAAAGATATCTTAGCTTATATTTTACTGAAAACGATCCCGACCTTGCTTCTCGACGTCCCTCAGAAAGGATGAGCAAAGCAGGAATGATATGAGGGAAAAATTCAAATTTCGCGGTATAAAATGGCGGCCGCAAAATTTGAATTCATAAAATGGCGGCAGGCGCAAGGCGATCTTCTGATTGGCCGCTGGCTGAAGGCGCCAACCAATTACAAAAGCGGCGGCTGCAATGTCGCCAAATTTGAAATACACTGACTACAGTGTATTTGAAGTATGGCGCCATAGAGCGCGGCGCTCTTCTGATTGGTTGCTGCGCTGTATGGCGGCATGCTTCAAATACACTGTACTCAGTGTATTTCAAATATGGCGGCATAGCGGCCGCCGCTGTTCTGATTGATTCTGATTTTGAGTTTCACATTTACCGCTGTAAGTGAGGCGCTATTCTCATTGGTCGGCGCCAGCAGACAGCGACCAATCAGAATAGCGCCTCACTTCCCATTGAGATATAATGGACGACTTTGAGTTTCAAATTTACCGCTTAAGTGAGGCGCTATGCTGATTGGTCACTGTGTGCTGCGCCGATCAATCAGCATAGCGCCTCACTTCCCATAGAGATACATAGCGGTGTTTCGAGCGAAGCATGGCCGGGCCCCTGGTTCTATTTTTGGCCACAGGGCTCGGCTCTCGTCGGTCGTCGCCGGGGCAGGAGCCTCGCAATGGCCGCTTCGCGGCCATTGCTCGCGCCCCTGCAACGGTTTGCAATGGCCGCCTCGCGGCCATTGCTCGCGCCCGGCAACGGCTCGCAATGCCGTGGCCGAAAATCGAACCAAGGGCCCGGCCATGCATCGCTGGAAACACCGCTATGTATCTCTATGGGAAGTGAGGCGCTATTCTCATTGGTCGCTGTGTGCTGGCGGCGACCAATGAGAATAGCGCCTCACTTTCAGCGGGAAATTAGAAACTCAAAGTCGTCCATTATATCTCTATGGGAAGTGAGGCGCTATTCTCATTGGTCGCTGTGTCCTGCCGGCGACCAATGAGAATAGCGCCTCACTTTCAGCGGTAAATTTGAAACTCAAAGTCGTCCATTATATCCCTATGGGAAGTGAGGCGCTATTTTCATTGGTCGCTGTGTGCTGCGCCGACCAATCAGCATAGCGCCTCACTTCCCATAGAGATACATAGCGGTGTTTCGTGCGAAGCATGGCCGGGCCCCTGGTTCTATTTTCGGCCACGGGTCTCGGCTCTCGACGGTCGTCGCCGGGGCGGGAGACTCGCAATGGCCGCTTCGCGGCCATTGCTCGCGCCCGGCAACGGCCATTGCGAGTGAGTCGCGTGGGCGAACACAGCCACGAACAAACCCACGAACAAAGCCATTGAAGAGGCGCTGTGTACGACGGAAGTCGCTACGGCAATTATATAATAGATATATATATATTTATATATATATATACTATGAACTATCTAAATGAAGGATTTAAGATCCAAAAATAAGGACTATATATGTTACATGGCTATTTCCTAAATAAGTAGTTGAAATCTATATATATATATATGGCTGAACTAATTTTTTTTGTTTTTTTTTCCTATATATCTATGACTAAACTAATTTTTTTGTATTTTTTTGTTTAATATGAAAATAACTATGTACACCTATCTATTTACACCTAACTATCTATGAACAGAATTTAACGTAAAATATTTTTATAAACAATATTTTTAGTGAACACTTTGGTACTATTGGGAAATAATTTGCCTTGAGCTGGTGTATCAACAACGTGAACTTTCACATTACAGCGTTGCCTGACGCGAGAAAAGGCGACATACAGTTGACCATGGCCAAATGCTGGTTCAGGTAGAAAGATACCAACTCGATGGAGTGTCTGGCCTTGAGATTTATTAATGGTCATGGCAAACGCTGGCTTCACGGGAAACTGGCGGTGTCTTAATTTAAATGGTAATCCTGTGTCAGATGGACACAAATCGATACATGGAATAAAATCCAGCTGCTGATCCAGTGATGACTTTAGCTTCTATGATGTTGGGAAGCAAAGCAGTAACAATCAAGCGAGTACCTTAAAGATAGAGACCAGAGATGTTTTTTATGACCCAGATTAGAATACCTGAATGACCACACAAAAGTTTGCAGTACAAAAAAGTTTTAATTAAATTACTGGTGGTACAAAACAGGTAATAGTAAAAAGGTATTCATGGACAGTGTGGAAAAAGAGGGGGGAGGTGAGAGAGGAAGGCAGGAGAGACAGAGGACAAAGGTACCCTCACCCTGGAAGCTAATAAGATATGCCTATGCACCTGAAAAAAGCCTAAATAAAGTAGTGCTGTAAAAAGATACAACTATTGTAGGAAACGATGCAGGCAATCCAAGAAAGCTTACCCATAGGGATGAATAAAGGGGTCCAGTGTCCTCCTGCCTTCAACTCGGAGGCCCCGACACGTGTTTCGCGTCGGCTTTCTCAAGGGCAGGTGGTGCAGGGTGCTCAGATTAGCTGGCCTATATAGGAGGGGACACGGGTAACAGCTGCAGCTTGTTCGGCTGCATCACGCACCTTTCCGGCGGAAGCATAACGGCGGGGGGGGCGCTCTCCCGGGTGCGCCACGATCGGGAAGAAAACTTCCCATGACGTCACATCCGGGCGCAACCATGAAGGAGGTCCCCGTCACCGATAGCCTCCGGCGGTTCAGTGCGCATGCGCGCGCTGCTCGCCGCCATTTTGGAGAAGGGCAAAAGAGCTCTTTTTTGCCCTTCTTCATCTATCAATGGGGGCACTGACAGGGAGAGGATTAGAAGTAAACGGCCGGGATCAGGGAAGGAGAGGAGAATGACAAACAAAAAGCAGGGCATGAGTATGCCAAAGATAACAAAATTTACACTGGAGGAGAATACAAATTGTAAGGGGAATAGACATAAATAACAAATAAAACGTAATCAGATCTAGAAGTGTCCATGAAACACAGCCCCACACTCCTCCTCCATATCAGCTTTGTGTCAATCAACTCTCCATGATGGTTATCGATATCTCCCAGGCCAGGATGCTTCACCAATTGTGTCCAAGTTAAGGCTGTCAGTCGGTCACACATAGGCCAGCATAAGAAAAAGTGCAATGCTAAAATAGACAAAAGTGAAAAAGAGCAACGTTAAAAAGCTGACTTTCCTCATTAGAGGGGCAGATAGCCAAGAAAATCTCTCAGCTGGCAAGACAAAAAGCAGGGTATATCGGTCTCTACATGGCGGAAGAATATCAATCCGGTATCAATATTAGAATCATTAAAACTGAGAATAAAATCGAAAAAATGGGAGGCAAAGATCAGACCCCGGTCATTAAGAGTCACAGGAAATACCTCATGAACGAATGACATATTTGGAGAGAAACAGCGCACTGATCTCGCAGCCAAAAATAGCTTAAGGTAGAAGGGGTTGTATATAGAACCACAAATAGATCCAGCCAACGCATACGCCAGACTGTGCATGCATACAGTTGTTTAGGTGGGGGGCTAGAGAAAGGGAGCAAAGCTCAATTTTTCATTAAGGCCAGCAGGTGCCATTGTACCTAGAGTTACAATCCATCTACAGCCCTTTTGCCCTTCTCCAAAATGGCGGCGAGCAGCGCGCGCATGCGCACTGAACCGCCGGAGGCTATCGGTGACGGGGACCTCCTTCATGGTTGCGCCCGGATGTGACGTCATGGGAAGTTTTCTTCCCGATCGTGGCGCACCCGGGAGAGCGCCCCCCCCGCCGTTATGCTTCCGCCGGAAAGGTGCGTGATGCAGCCGAACAAGCTGCAGCTGTTACCCGTGTCCCCTCCTATATAGGCCAGCTAATCTGAGCACCCTGCACCACCTGCCCCTTGAGAAAGCCGACGCGAAACACGTGTCGGGGCCTCCGAGTTGAAGGCAGGAGGACACTGGACCCCTTTATTCATCCCTATGGGTAAGCTTTCTTGGATTGCCTGCATCGTTTCCTACAATAGTTGTATCTTTTTACAGCACTACTTTATTTAGGCTTTTTTCAGGTGCATAGGCATATCTTATTAGCTTCCAGGGTGAGGGTACCTTTGTCCTCTGTCTCTCCTGCCTTCCTCTCTCACCTCCCCCCTCTTTTTCCACACTGTCCATGAATACCTTTTTACTATTACCTGTTTTGTACCACGAGTAATTTAATTAAAACTTTTTTGTACTGCAAACTTTTGTGTGGTCATTCAGGTATTCTAATCTGGGTCATAAAAAACATCTCTGGTCTCTATCTTTAAAATGCTTTAAACTGATGTAGCTCAGTATCATGATTGTTCCCGGTCTTTTATACCATTATATTTATAGTGTACTGTGTCTTTTCACAGCCCTTTCTAAAGGACCCATGGACTACAAAGCCCGCGAAAAAGCGTGGCTATCACAGCTGGATAAAGTGTTCGGTACAGAGGGAGGAGGAGTGGTGCCACCAGCTGACGTACGGGCTAGCCATGCACTCGTTGGCAATATGAAGGCCCTGCTTCACCGGAGGACCCGCCTTTGGTGGAACAGGGCTTTTATGCAGAGGTATACAGACAAGGGTCTGATACCCAGGGGTCTCAGAATACAGGTCTTCCCTTCTTTTAGCGTCATTGATGAAGAATTTAAAAATAACTGGGAGTCCCTAGCGACTGATTGCTCTCTTGGGTTTATGGACTTGCTGATAGAGTCTAACAGTAAGGCGATCGAGGAGATTGAAAAAGAGATCGAGACTGTTAGAGTTAAACTGGCGGATGAACTGTCACCAGAGGCACTTGGTCAAACTAATAATAACATTGAGAAAGAATTTTCCAGGTGGGAAAAGGAGATAGTTGCCGCAAAAACAAAGAAATATCAAAGGGATGTAGCAGACTTTAAGAACAACCGTGTGTATCGGTGGAGAAATAAAAAGAGACCAGGGAAGCCAGATGTTCCTAAACAACCTGATGACAATGTACCAGAAATAGTCACTGCCTCATCATTATCCTCTCTAGATGAGGAACCGTCAGATTCTGGGGTGGTCCCAAAACCACATACTAGGGCTGAAGCTGCTAAAGTTGGCAAAGATGCAAGTAAACGAATACCAGCATCCCCGAAACAACTAAACAAGAAAGGCAAGGGTGGGAATCTAGAGGTAATTAACCTCTCAAAACATATTCTTACACCAACCCAATGTGAGGTCCTTAAACTAGGGTTAACGTTTGTACCTAATCAGAATTTTGACTGTTTTACAGTGATTAAAGACCTCCATCTGTTTCTGAGGAAGCTGGTTTTACGTAGACTTCATGCCAAGAACAACAGTGATAATGCTGCGCTCTCTGAGGTGGAAGCGGAGGCCATCGGGTGTCTGGAGGAGTTGGAGGATGACTTAACACCAGCTGCCGCAGGTACGTTCCCCAAATGCATCTACCCCAGGTCCACCACGTTCCCCCCTTTTTCACTCTGCCCACAGATAGAGATTTTTAACAAACTGGTCTGTCAGGACCTGAGAACTCTTAATATACGGCCAAAAAGGGATAATTTGTCCCATTCACAACGACAGGCCCTAAAGCAAATTGGTGAACTGAGTGGTATTGTTATTAAACCGGCGGACAAGGGGGGGAACGTGGTGGTCTGGCCGGTGGAGATGTATGAGCGGGAGGCGATGCGACAGCTGAAAAATCGTGACTATTATGAACTGTTATCTTCCAACCCCTGTCAGAGGTTTTCGTTGGATCTCAGATCCATTTTAGAGCGAGCATTTGAGCAAGGCATTATCCCCAAGAAGGTGATGGAGGGACTCCTAGTCGATGAACCAGTAATACCCACCTTTTATTTACTACCTAAAATACATAAGAATCCAGAGAACCCCCCGGGGCGTCCGATTGTCTCTGGCATAGGAGGGCTATGTGATACGGCATGTAAATTCATTGAATACTATCTACATCCTTTAGTCGAGACCCTGCCCTCATATGTCAGAGACACCTCGGACGTCCTGCGGAGACTTGATGGTGTGTTCCTGGATAAGGGGGTGTTGCTGGTGGCAATCGACGTGGAGTCCCTCTACACCTGTATTGGACATACTGACGGTCTAGCGGCAGCTGACTATTATCTTGGGATGGCAACTGGAACTCTTCCCTAAAGAGTCTTATTCTGGAACTTCTGGAGTTTGTGTTAAGCCATAATTTTTTTGTGTTCGGGGACCGGTTCTATCTCCAGCGGCGCGGCACGGCCATGGGGGCGGCCTGCGCCCCGTCGTATGCCAACCTCTTCCTGGGTAACTGGGAGGCGGGGGTGTTCGGCGGGGGCAGGCCCTAGCCCCCCATGTGCTGTGTTGGCTCCGCTATATTGACGACATTCTGGTCGTCTGGAGTGGAGCCGTCCCCGAGCTCGATGAATTTATTTCATCCCTTAACTCTAACAGTCTTAATATAAAGTTGACATATAAGGGGCGGTTGATGAGATAGACTTTTTGGACATAAAAGTCAAGGTTCGGGAAAGTGGTGAAGTCACTACTGATCTATACAGAAAGGACACGGCCGTAAACTCCCTCTTACATGCTGCTTCTTCGCATACACCTTCCACCATCAGGGCCATCCCCGTGGGCCAATTTTTGAGGCTACGACGGGTGTGTTCTGATGGTGGGGTGTTTGACGAACGGGCAGCTGAGATGAGAGATAGATTTATGGCTCGTGGGTATAGCAGGAGAAGTATTAAAGCAGGTTACCAACGGGCCAAGAAAACACCACGCCGTGACCTCCTAGCTAATAAACCCACCATGTATCTAAAATAGATAATGCTCCTGATCTGAGATTTATAACTACTTATTGTAATCAGTGGCCGGAAGTCAGGAGTATTCTTGCACGCCACTGGAGTGTCCTAAAGACCGATCGGTCCTTGGCCCCACTTATCCCTGATAGACCTTTGATGACAGCAAGGAGAGGCAGGAGCCTCAGGGATAGGCTGGTACATAGCCATTATATCAGAAAACCGCTTGCCCCGTTTAACACGGGACGCCCACTTATGGGCTGCTATCCCTGTGGCTCCTGTCTCTCCTGTAGAAGCAGCATTTTCCGCACCAAGAAGTTTGGGAATTATGATGGGAGTAGAGAATTCGACATCAGGAAATACATCACCTGCAGTACCACTTGTGTTATCTATCATGCCACGTGTGGCTGCGGCCTCATTTATGTGGGCCTCACCACCCGTGAGCTTAGGCGACGCATAAGGGAACATGAGAGAGATATCATTGCGGCAGTAGACGTTGAGGATGTTACAACCCTTCGTACAATCCCCCGACATTTTAAAAACTTTCACGACTGTAACCCCGAGACTCTTCGAGTCTGTGGTATTGACAAATTAAATCTAGGAATTCGGGGAGGAGATGTGAGTAAAGAACTCGCGAAACTTGAATGTAGATGGATTGTAACTCTAGGTACAATGGCACCTGCTGGCCTTAATGAAAAATTGAGCTTTGCTCCCTTTCTCTAGCCCCCCACCTAAACAACTGTATGCATGCACAGTCTGGCGTATGCGTTGGCTGGATCTATTTGTGGTTCTATATACAACCCCTTCTACCTTAAGCTATTTTTGGCTGCGAGATCAGTGCGCTGTTTCTCTCCAAATATGTCATTCGTTCATGAGGTATTTCCTGTGACTCTTAATGACCGGGGTCTGATCTTTGCCTCCCATTTTTTCGATTTTATTCTCAGTTTTAATGATTCTAATATTGATACCGGATTGATATTCTTCCGCCATGTAGAGACCGATATACCCTGCTTTTTGTCTTGCCAGCTGAGAGATTTTCTTGGCTATCTGCCCCTCTAATGAGGAAAGTCAGCTTTTTAACGTTGCTCTTTTTCACTTTTGTCTATTTTAGCATTGCACTTTTTCTTATGCTGGCCTATGTGTGACCGACTGACAGCCTTAACTTGGACACAATTGGTGAAGCATCCTGGCCTGGGAGATATCGATAACCATCATGGAGAGTTGATTGACACAAAGCTGATATGGAGGAGGAGTGTGGGGCTGTGTTTCATGGACACTTCTAGATCTGATTACGTTTTTTATTTTTATTTATGTCTATTCCCCTTACAATTTGTATTCTCCTCCAGTGAAATTTTGTTATCTTTGGCATACTCATGCCCTGCTTTTTGTTTGTCATTCTCCTCTCCTTCCCTGATCCCCGGCCGTTTACTTCTAATCCTCTCCCTGTCAGTGCCCCCATTGATAGATGAAGAAGGGCAAAAAAGAGCTCTTTTGCCCTTCTCCAAAATGGCGGCGAGCAGCGCGCGCATGCGCACTGAACCGCCGGAGGCTATCGGTGACGGGGACCTCCTTCATGGTTGCGCCCGGATGTGACGTCATGGGAAGTTTTCTTCCCGATCGTGGCGCACCCGGGAGAGCGCCCCCCCCGCCGTTATGCTTCCGCCGGAAAGGTGCGTGATGCAGCCGAACAAGCTGCAGCTGTTACCCGTGTCCCCTCCTATATAGGCCAGCTAATCTGAGCACCCTGCACCACCTGCCCCTTGAGAAAGCCGACGCGAAACACGTGTCGGGGCCTCCGAGTTGAAGGCAGGAGGACACTGGACCCCTTTATTCATCCCTATGGGTAAGCTTTCTTGGATTGCCTGCATCGTTTCCTACAATAGTTGTATCTTTTTACAGCACTACTTTATTTAGGCTTTTTTCAGGTGCATAGGCATATCTTATTAGCTTCCAGGGTGAGGGTACCTTTGTCCTCTGTCTCTCCTGCCTTCCTCTCTCACCTCCCCCCTCTTTTTCCACACTGTCCATGAATACCTTTTTACTATTACCTGTTTTGTACCACCAGTAATTTAATTAAAACTTTTTTGTACTGCAAACTTTTGTGTGGTCATTCAGGTATTCTAATCTGGGTCATAAAAAACATCTCTGGTCTCTATCTTTAAAATGCTTTAAACTGATGTAGCTCAGTATCATGATTGTTCCCGGTCTTTTATACCATTATAATCAAGCGAGTACCGTTGCACAGACCTTTTTTGGTGTTAAGGTTGCATAATAGCATGATAATGGTGCCACTTTTAAGTTTGAGCCGATGTGAAGGCATTCCAGTTGGTGTAAGCGAATGTAAGAATTCCACTGGATATTGGTCAGGGTCATCTGATTCATCAGCATCAATGGAATCATGACTGGTATATTCGGTGTAGTCACCATTCAGACGATCCATGATATTGGAGTTAACATTATCCACATCCTCATTTTTAGGGCATAGAATTGCATGTGATGCAGCAATGTTGATGCTCTCATTGTTGTTAATGTCAATAGAAATGTTGTCTCCAAAGATATCATGTATTAAGCAGCCAGTGGAAAGCATGTCTGAAGGTATTTCGATGACATCATCTCCAAGGTTAAAATCATTAGAAAGTTCACCATTTCCCAGTTGAAGCAACCAAGTACTGTATTGTTGGTCAATGGAGCACATGTTGTTCATGAGTTGCTAGTGTTGGAATACTTAATGCAGCTCTCTACAATATCAGTTCTGGTTCCGTGAGCGATGACAGGAAGGCATTGTCTAAAGTCTCTTCCCAAAACAATAACCTTAGCTCCAAATGGTTTTTGCTGTTTTTTGGAGACATGTGTTGTCATGACATCGCGTAAAAGTCTATCAATGACATGCAATGCATATTTAGAGAGCATTGTGCACTCATCAATGATATATAGTTTTGCATTCTTCAACTGTTTGGCTGCCTCTGTATCAGTTTTAATGCGTGAAACAGAAGTTTTATTGACAGGGATTGGAATGGATTGTGAGTCCTCCTTCGAGTAAGTTGGCAGCAATTCCCGTGGTGGCAGCCGTTGAGACAATGTGTCCTTCTCCTCTTAGCTGATGTAGCAGTAGATGATATAAGTAGGTTTTTTCCACTCCCACCAGGACCATCAATAAAAAAGCACTTTGTACTGTCAGTAGAGTCTTGTAAAGCTTGACTGATAGTATTATACGCCAACAGTTGTTCGTCATTTAGAGTAGCTTTCATCTCCGCAGCTGTTTGTAACTCCACATCCTTATTATACAGCGGGAGGAGGTGTGGTTTATTTACAGGTCGTGGTAATTGAAAATCTGTATAACTTTTCCCATGGCTTTTGAGAACATCTTGCACATCCGTCATAGCATAGCCTTCACAATTTATACAGTCGTCAGAATTGGAGTGGTATGCACGGCAGTAGTCCTGTACAAAGTGTTCCTTGAATTCATCCCATAACTGCATAGGATTAGCAGGAGGACCAAAAATGCAGATATAGGCAAACATGTCCCGAAGCTGTGCTGGCATGTTGAGAATACATGCATCTTGTAGCGTATTTTTCCATAGACTATCATCAAAGAGTAATCCAAGAGCTAATGCTGCCTCTTTGAAAGTTTCATAAGTAACTCCATTGACTGTTTTAATACTCTCGAAACTTGTAGCACCTTTCACGTGTAATAGTAACAATTGCAAGTAGTAGCGTTCTTGATCTTTCACACTGACAGTGTACATCCTTCCAATAACAGACCCGCCTCCTCGCTTTCTAAGTTCCCAAGACCCTTCATTCCAAACATAGTACTCAGGAATTTGGCGGTATAAGTAGTTATGAGCATGTTGGTCATTGACATTAAGCTCAAAGTAGGCCATAAGAGTGGAATTGTGATGAAGTTTTTGTCGGATGTTAGCAATGGAGTCATCCTCATGAAAATAGAGTGACTGAGAATGAGGCAAATGTACGGCAAGGCGAATGATTGTATGAGATTGCTTATGCATAGGATAAGCAAAAATGCGCCAAGCTGCCTCTGGTGCACTGACATATCTGGAATCCATAAATTGATGTGTTTCATCATGGTCAATGTGAGTCTGGCAAATGTCAAGGTTAGCTTTGTCATGGCCTTTGTAGACATATTTAAACAAATATTTGACACTTTGAATTGAGCCACAAACTTCGACATTAATATGGCACCTGTATTTCAAAAGTAGAAAGGGATTGTATGGAACTACCCAAGAATTATCAACTGTTTTAGAGTGGTGTTGAATGGAAAGGCCAGAGCTTCTGCGATAAATGGGATAGGCATCTTTAGCTATGATGGTAGATGTTTGAAAATTTTTAGGGAAACCTTTAGTACATTTGCCGAGATCCATACAGGGAGAATTGAGGTTGTGTTCTCCACAGGGCCCATGAATCATATGTTGCAAAACAATGTCATGAAGTAGAGGGTAGTCTTTAGCATCAGGAATTTCTGCCCAGACGATATTGTCGACATCTTCCTTAGTCCTTAATTTAGAGTTGGTATCTAAAATGATTAAAATGTGTGCGTGTGGTAGACCATGTTTTTGGAATTCAATTACGTGCACCATAGCACAAACGTTTCCGAACAATCCTTTGTTGATGTCTTGTAACAGACCTTCTAGCTTAATTCTGAACACACGTGCTACTAAATCAGGCCTGTGTTCTACACGCTACCAAGGCTTTAAATTAGATGTAATCTCGCTCCATTTAGGATTGCAGGTCATAGTGATGAACAAATCAGGGCGACCGTACTTGGTGACAATAGCCATGGCATCCTGATACCGCTGTTGCATGTTCCTAGGACTACCCTCAAAGGAGGAAGGTAAAATGACGGTTTTGCCAATGGGGATGCCTTTTTGGATGGATTTGTTTAATAAATGCTCTTGTAATACACAGTAGTCCTCAACTTTTAAATCCTTTTGATGTTTTCCGGATAAAATGTAGGCGATTTGCCTCGATCTTGACATAAGCATCGACAATATACTGTTGGGTGAGTTTGCCACCATTGAGTACTGGATTAAACTGCTGTCTTACAGAAAGCATGTAGCAATAGTACTGCAGCTGTGTAATTCTGCGTGTACTTGGGGCTTGTTGTTTCATGTGATCATGCCAGCCTCGTTCTCCGTATGGGAAAAAGAGTGGATAGAGGAGGGCATCTAAATTACTGTGCAGAATGCTGATAGGTTTGGTTTTTGGGGCCAAAGGATTGTTAGGGTCAGGTTTTAAGTGTATTAAAATATCGCGATTGAATGATGGCTCTCCATTGTCATTTTTGAATACAACAGCAACCTCATTGACAGTGGGGTTATTGAAGCGTCGAGGGTCTTGTGCGCGATTTTGTTTTAGGGCCATAGTTATATTAGGCATAACAGTACCATTTGCAAGAGCTTTAAGATGTTCCTCATGTTCAACATCCCGTAACATTTTGTACGCAGCTACAAAGGGATTGATATTATCTAATTGGAGAGCAATGATACTCATCAAAGTAGGATGAAAATTTTGATTGTGTTGACATTGCAAGCGTTGTTGATTAGCCGAATTGGTATCTAAAATATAAAGCTGGGCATACACTGGAACTTCATCATCAGACGGATGTAAGGTTCCAGTGCGATAATATATTTGTCCATGTATCCGGAAGCAATATGGGCCATATCCAGGAGGTGGCGAAATATTGGCACCCATGAGGCAAACACAAAGGAAGTGTTAATGGAACGGATGTTTTCCATAAGATTCTTACTGAACTCACTTTGTCCTGTGTGAAGACTTGAGGATATTGGGGTATAGGTACCTGGACTTTACCTTTGTGACAACATAGAGTGAACTTTTTATCTGATGGTATCTCAGCATTAAAATGGAATGCTTGACTATGTTCACAAACATAGTTCATAGGACCACAGGAGTGTTGTACCACGGTACTGTCATCATTAGTGAAACCTTTGATTGTATAGGTACAGATTGTGGTAATGGAGTATTAGACTGGTGCTGGAAGCCAACATATATAAAGCGTGGACCTGGTACAGGATCATCACTGTCCACAGATTCAATGAGGGAGGAGGTAAAAGCGGTATTTTTGCACCGTTCACAGCGTGCAGCAGCAGCATTTATTAATGGGTTGATTGTTGACATCGAAGACTCATGTGTGACGCATTTATTGAAAGCAGACTTAACGGTGTTCAGGTGACAGCGTTTCTCTGCAGGAGTATGGGTAGCACACTGTTCGCGCTTATGATGAAGCCAGGGCTGTGGGGGGGTACTCGGTCACCGGGTCTGCTGAGTAGGGAGTCACAGGTGGACGGTATCCCGGTGCCGTGCCCTGGGGATCATTTGAAGGGGGGGTAAGGGAATTATTTACAGGGGGACGTGACGCCATCTGTAGGGTCCGGTAAGGTGGTACCGGCGCTGCCAGCCGGCCGCTGAGGTGATGGAGGGGGCGGCAAAGTGTGGTACAGCTCCCCACAGGTGGAGCTTTACCTCAGGGCAGCAATAAAAGGAGATGGTGGGGGAGAGCAGTGAAGGAGGAAGATGGTGGGTTATAGCCGATGAACAGTCACACATACACACAGGGATAGTTGTTCCGGTACCTTTTACTGGTAGTCACAAAACAGGTACAGTTCTGAGTAATAACCGGGTCCCTGGTGCAATTTAGGATCAACTCCTTAGAAAGTTATGAGGCCTCCTTTATCTCTATTCTTTCTCTTGAGGGATGAGTCTCGCCTGAGCTTGAGCTCTCCAATTCTCTATTGTCTAAAACTAACAATCAGGCCCTTCTGCGGGAACCCGGTTTATCCTGTGGCCCCTGGTCCTCTGTTTGGTTAGTTTTTAATATCTCCAATATCTTCCTTCAGGGCTAAACTTCTCCTGAAATTGCTGGGCTTTTACTGTGGCTATACAAGCCCACAGCATCGGACTCCAGTGTCCGTTTGTCCTCAAGGGGGAATTTCTTTTAGTTCCTCTTCTTATTCCGTACCTCTTCTCCTTGCCTCCGGCCCCTTCCCTGGGGTGTGAACAGCTGACAAAATGGTCCCTTCTGGTCCTGGATATCTGTCTTTTCCAGAGACCAGCAGCTCAGCCTCCTCCTCTTTCCTCTCCTCACACGAACTCACTGCCTAGCAACTGTCTCCTAGGACCAACTGTCTCCTCCTCTCAGCCTGGATCTCATTCAAGGGGAACTGACCTAATGCAGCCAGTAGAGCTCCCCCTTCAGGTCTGGAGTGGAAGGTGTCATGCGCTGAACAAACCAAGGTGTCAATCCTTCCTTGCACCAGTGTAACCTGTGGCAATCCTCCGCAGGGGTGCCACATTCCCCCCTAGTTAAACACAGTCCTCCGGGACTGAAACATTTTTCCTAAACACAACCGATTATAACTATTTAGATTTGATTATTGAACAAAGTCTTAAAAATGAAAAATTTACAAAAACCAAGGAAAAATAAGAAAACAGGTTACCAGTCCATACAGCGCTAGTCCATTCGCTGCAGGCTGCTTAGGGGGTGTTGAAACAGGGATTTGCCACTACCAGTCCTGTGGCTATGGTCCATTTTGAAAATAAGGAAAAAGGGAAAGTTCAAAAGTCCAACAAATTTAGTTTCTTAGAAATTAAAAATCATAACTATATACAATACGGGTGTATCTGCTTAGGAGGCCTGGCTTCACTTACACCACCCCCAGGCACTTTCTTTTCCTAACTTGATGTGCATGGGGGCTAGTCCAGTTCCTCCACCCTTCTATACACTACCATTAATAACATATTTACATTTTAAACATTTTTACATTTTCCCACATTTTATCACCTACTCTCTGTATCTAAGTGGTGGCTGACCAAAGTTACTACGGGTTGACCTGCGTAGCACTGGTGTGTTACTAATGTCTGTACCTGATGCAGTGCATGCTCTCTCAGTCTATCAGATCTACGTGTTGTTGTAATACAGTAGTATTGGCGTAGTCTCTCTAGTGGACTGGCAGGTTCACCGATTGCAGGGATCTCTGGTTCCGGTACAACGGGTGGTTCTTGTATTCTCGGCACTTCTACTGCTGATGGAAACGTTAAAGTTGGGATTAGATATGTACCTTCTATTTGAGGCAAATCTGCTGGTAACTCTCCAATGATTGTCTGGACTGTCTTTGGCTTCTCTTGCTCTTCTGGCTTTGGACAAGGTACATCTTCTTCTGGTTGAAGCTGTTGAGGGCACTTTTTCAAATGATCTCTGGACACTGTTGCTGTAGTTTCACCATGATCTTTGCTTATTAAACAGGTTTTCTGGTTATCAAAATTGGATGGTAATACAGTGTATGGTTCTGTTTCCCACTGATCATCTAGTTTGTGCATTCTTTTTCTTCTCAAAACCAATTCACCTGGTGTTAAGGGCGTTCCTTGAGCACTTTTGTTGAAGTTAGTTTCTTGTCTTCCTCTAGATCTTTCCAGACTTCTCTTAACGCATTCTTGGATTTTCTGGTATTGTTCTTTCCTACGAGTATCCCAATCTGTATCTGTAGTATCTGCTTCAGGAACTACTATGCCTAACTCAAAGTCTGCTGGTAATTTTCCTGGTCTTGCTCTCATGAGGTATGCAGGGGTGCAATTTGTTGAACTTACTGGGATGTTGTTGTAAATGTCAACTAGATCTGGTAACTTTTCTGGCCACTGGTTTCGTTCTTCTAAGGGCAGAGTTTTTAACATTTCAATTACCACGTGATTCATCTTTTCGCACATTCCATTTGTTTGAGGATGGTAAGATGTGGTGCGTATTTTCTTGCATCTGTAAAGGCGACAGAACTCTTGAAATATTTCAGCTTCAAAGACAGGTCCTTGGTCTGTCAATACCTGGTCTGGATAGCCATGAGGTCTGCAAAAATAAGCTTGAAATGTCCTTGCTGCTGTCTTAGCTGTTAAGTCTTTTACTGGAGCTACCACAAGAAATCTGGAATAATGGTCTACCATGGTAAGAGCATAAGTGTACCCTGATTTGCTGGGTGTAAGTTTGACATGATCTATGGCTACCAGTTCTAATGGTTCTTTGGTGAAGATAGGTTTGAGGGGTGCTTTCTGGCTGTTACGGTCTTTTCTTCTTAATGAGCATGGTCCACAATTTTTACACCATCTCTCTATGGAGGCTCTCATGCTGATCCAATAGAATCTTTCACGTAACAGTATTTCTAATTTTCTCCATCCAAAATGTCCCGATTCATTGTGATACGCTTGCAATACCATTTGAACATCTCTCTTTGGAACCACAACTTGCCATACCATTTCATGTGTTCTTGGGTTGATGTACCGCCTGCACAATTGACCTTGATAAATGAATAACCGGCTTCTTTCTTTCCACAAGTATTGAGCTTCCAGTGGAGCATTCTTTTCAAGTTTGGAATCTGGTTGGGTTATTAACTTCTTTACAAGACTTACTGCTGGATCACTGTCTTGAGTCTCTTTCCATCCATAGTGAGGTAACGGGTTTAGTTCAGGAGTCTGACGATTTTGGTAGACTCGATCTTCAGCGATTTGCCATTTTCTACTTTTATGGAAAGCTGGGAGTTCTATTTCCTCTAGGTCATCTTCTTCACTTCCTTGTGGATGTACTTGAGGATTTCTAGAAAGGGCATCTGCATTTGCGTTATTGCGGCCTGCTTGATATTTGATAGTAAAGTCATAATTCGACAGTCGAGCCATCCAACGTTGCTCCAATGCTCCAAGTCTTGCGGTATCCAGATGTGTCAACGGGTTATTATCTGTGAAGACAGTGAACTTCGAAGCTGCGGAATAATGCTTGAACCTTTCTGTTACAGCCCAGACCAAGGCTAGGAACTCCAACTTAAAAGAACTATAGTTTTCTGGGTTCCTCTCAGTGGGTCGAAGTTTTCTGCTAGCGTAGGCAATTACTCGTTCTTTACCATCTTGCATCTGAGAAAGGACTGCTCCCAAGCCTACATTGCTTGCGTCGGTGTAAAGGACAAATGGTAGGTTATAATCAGGGTAAGCCAGAATTTCTTCACCAGTTAAAGCCTGCTTCATCTGTTGGAAGGAATTTTCTTGTTCCTCTCCCCATTCTAATGGTGACTCTGGAAATTTTCTCTTCTTAGATTGGCCTATCAGTAGATCTTGTAGGGGCGCAGCCATCTTCGTATAGCCCTTAATGAATCTTCTATTGTATCCAACCAAACCTAAGAACTGACGTACCTCGGTGATGGTCGTTGGTCTTTGCCAATCTTGGATTGCTGTTACCTTTTCCAGGTCTGGTGCTACTCCATCTGCGCTGACCACGTGTCCCAGGTATTGGACTTTAGGTTTCAGCAGGTGACATTTAGATGGTTTGAGTTTCATTCCGTACTTTGCTAAAGCCTCAAATACCTCCGCCAGGTGTTTCAGGTGTTCTTCGTAGGTTCTAGAGAACACGATGACGTCGTCCAGGTATAAAAGCACGGTTTCGAAGTTTCGATGTCCCAGGCAACTTTCCATGATTCTCTGAAACGTTCCTGGTGCGTTGCATAACCCGAATGGCATACTATTGAATTCGCATAATCCCATTGGCGTTGTAAATGCAGTCTTCTCCCGGTCTTCTGCAACGGAGACCTGCCAATTCCCACTAGTGAGATCTAATGTGGAGAAATAATTAGCAGTCTTTAATGCAGCAAGAGACTCCTCTATTCGGGGTAACGGGTAAGCATCTTTGTGAGTGATCTTATTGACTTCCCGGTAATCCACACACATCCTCATTGTGCCATCCTTCTTCCTGACTAGGACTAAAGGGGCTGCCCAGGGACTACTACTATCTCTTATAACCCCGGCCTCCTTCATGTCCCTCAGCATTTCTTTGGCATGTTGATAGTGACCTGGTGGAATGGGTCTGTGTCTCAACTTGATTGGTGGATGATTTCCTGTGGGTATGTGATGCTGTACCCCTTTAATCCTCCCAAAATCTAATGGATGTTTGCTGAATATCTGCTCGAACTCCTGCACTACCCGGTACACTCCATGCTTCAGGTGAGAAGGGGTGGCATCAGTTCCAACATGCAACTGCTGACACCACTCCTCTTGCTGTCCTTTAGAGTTACTATCCTCCGCCGGACTAGGCGAGGAAACAGGTTCTACTGCCTGTATGTTGTTGTTACAAACAGTATACAGCTTTGCTACAGTAGCATACCGGGGTAACTTTGCTTCTTCTGCCCCACAATTTAACACACGGATTGGTACTCGTCCCTTGCGTACATCCACCACTCCTCTGGCTGTCAGTAGTGTAGGTCTGTGCTCCGAAAATACCGGCTCTACAACTGCCTGGTATTCCTGTCCTCTACAACCTATCGCTGCTCGACACCATATCATCATTTCACTATTTGGTGGTAGTACAATGGGAACCGAGTCTATTACCCGCACACTGCCAATTTCTCCCCCAGACAGATTTACCTGTTGCTTGTGGATGAGGGCTCGGATCTCTCGTTGGATGACTCTTGTCCGCCCATAACCAGCAGTTTGAGAAATCTGTCGGAGTAAAAACAACACTTCTCCAAAGCAGTTTTCAATAACATTTGTACCAATAACCATGTAAGAGCATTTTTCATTAGGATTATCTTCAACTACAAATAACCCTTGACCTTTCAACTCTTCCCTCCCCAACTTTATTGTAGCTGCTCTGTACCCCACCTGTTTCTGTGGTTGTCCATTAGCTGCAATAATATAAAAATTGGGGTTTGGGGGTTCAAGATCATCATCAGACCAATACTGCTTATAAAGGATATGCGGGATCGTAGTAACCTGCGACCCGGTGTCCAGTAGGGCCGACATGGGAATTCCTTCTAGTGTAATGTTGAGGTACGGACGGCCTCCCACGTACCGCTTACACCAGTCTTTTGGGCCCAGTTGCTCTACTCCTAGGAGTTGGCCCTCGGACCCAGGAATCTCGTGTTTAAAGGGCATCCTCTTGCAAAGTGTCCTGGTTTGTTGCATCGCAGGCAGATGGGTTGTCCTGAAGAATTTGTGTAATCCCAGGCTCTGCGTTGGAATGGTGCGTTGGTCCCCTGCCCGGGCGACCTGGTTCTGCGTTGGAATGGTGCGTTGGTCCCCTGCGCGGGCAACAAGGGTCTACGTTGTAATGGTGCGTTGGTCCCCTGCGTGGGCGACTTGGCTTTCCTTTGCATCCATGGGACATCCTCAGGGCTATCAGCTAGTTGAATTTTGCTTGGTGGTGGTGCCCCAGGCATATTTTGCAAGAGCTTTAGTACGTAGTCCATGTTTTTAGTTAACTGCAGCACCTGGTTTTGCATGTTATCATTTGCTACAGCTTGACTCTCTGCTTTTGCAGGTTCTGCAGAAATAGGTTTAAAGTCTATGGAAGAAGCATTAGCCTGCCAGGATTGGTTGGCAGGTTCTGCAGGTGCTGGATCTCTTAGCACAGTTATAGCACGATCTTTTAAATCACTAAAACTCACTGTTGGGTGATCCAATACCCACATATGCACTTGTTGGCGGTGATAGTCTGATCTTAATCCTTCTGTAAACTGCTCAGCAAGCATTTTATCCTCTTCCAGTACACTTGCCGGGTCTACCTGTTTCAAGGACCGGAGTGCCCCTTGTAAACAGAGGGCATAGTCTCTGATGGTATCCTGCGGTCTCTGCTTACACTGATAAAACAGCATCCCCATTTCAGACTGTGTGCGCTTCTCAAACACCAATTTTAGCTTATCAAACACTTTGGCAGCAGAGTCCCTGTCAGCATTTCTCCAGGACTCAGCCTCCAGCTCCGCTGCGCCTATTAATTGTCCCAGCACAACGGTAGCCTGTTGCTTCTGTGTCATAGCATACATGTCCAGCATTGCACACATCTTATGCTTAAATGTTGCTAACGTACCAGGTTTACCTTCATATGTTGGTAACCACTTGGCACCCGGTACATACGGCATGGTTATAGGCATTATTTGGACTGCTGCTTCAGGTACTGCGTTCTCGCCATTTCCCCTGTCAGGGACCCGCACATCATCCGTGTCACTCATGGTGAGGCCCCCCTAGTTAATGGCTGCCAACCTGTAAGATGAAAACTGGTTTCTTTAGCCGTTGGCAGCTCTGCAGCTGGAGCGGGCACCTCAGGTCTCTCTCTAGCAGGGAGCTGCGCTTTCCTCAGTCTCTCCAGCAGAGTGGAAGGGGCGGGGCTTATCTTCCCGCTTTTTCTCCTGCTGTGACGCAGCTGTAATTTCTGAGGCGGTGTAATGGCGGCCACACAGTCAATTAAATAAAGTCTTAAGGCGCACTTCACCTGGTAAATACCAGGCTGGTTTGGACCCTGTTCGTGACGCCAGAAAATGATGAGGCCAGGGCTGTGGGGGGGTACTCGGTCACCGGGTCTGCTGAGTAGGGAGTCACAGGTGGACGGTATCCCGGTGCCGTGCCCTGGGGATCATTTGAAGGAGGGGGGGGTAAGGGAATTATTTACAGGGGGACGTGATGCCACCTGTAGGGTCCGGTAAGGTGGTACCGGTGCTGCCAGCCGGCCACTGAGGTGATGGAGGGGGCAGCAAAGTGTGGTACAGCTCCCCACAGGTGGAGCTTTACCTCAGGGCAGCAATAAAAGAAGATGGTGAGGGAGAGCAGTGAAGGAGGAAGATGGTGGGTTATAGCCGATGAACAGTCACACATACACACAGGGATAGTTGTTCCGGTACCTTTTACTGGTAGTCACAAAACAGGTACAGTTCTGAGTAATAACCGGGTCCCTGGTGCAATTTAGGATCAACTCCTTAGAAAGATATGAGGCCTCCTTTATCTCTATTCTTTCTCTTGAGGGATGAGTCTCGCCTGAGCTTGAGCTCTCCAATTCTCTATTGTCTAAAACTAACAATCAGGCCCTTCTGCGGGAACCCGGTTTATCCTGTGGCCCCTGGTCCTCTGTTTGGTTAGTTTTTAATATCTCTAATCTCTTCCTTCAGGGCTAAACTTCTCCTGAAATTGCTGGGCTTTTACTGTGGCTATACAAGCCCACAGCATCGGACTCCAGTGTCCGTTTGTCCTCAAGGGGGAATATCTTTTAGTCCATCTTCTTATTCCCTACCTCTTCTCCTTGCCTCCGGACCCTTCCCTGGGGTGTGAACAGCTGACAAAATGGTCCCTTCTGGTCCTGGATATCTGTCTTTTCCAGAGACCAGCAGCTCAGCCTCCTCCTCTTTCCTCTCCTCACACGAACTCACTGCCTAGCAACTGTCTCCTAGGACCAACTGTCTCCTCCTCTCAGCCTGGATCTCATTCAAGGGGAACTGACCTAATGCAGCCAGTAGAGCTCCCCCTTCAGGTCTGGAGTGGAAGGTGTTGTGTGCTGAACAAACCAAGGTGTCAATCCTTCCTTGCACCAGTGTAACCTGTGGCAATCCCCCGCAGGGGTGCCACATTTACGTGCAGAATTAGAAACAAATACAGTAGGTTCAGGGTGTGCACATTCTATGGAAGTAAACATGGAAGGTGTATTGTGGTCAGAATCGAAGACTGTGGACATGGAAGTAATATTTTTGGAACGTAGACGGCGTACAACAGCAGCGCGATTGGCTAAGCAAATTTTTGTTTGCTCAGCAGACTCCTTCATAATGCGTTTCTTCCTAGCAACGTTTCAATTGTCCAGGTGCTGGCGTCTCTCTTCTTGAGTCTTGTTAGCACACTTTTTGCGCTGACGTGCGGCATCGGCAGTTCTTTGCTCGGTGTCATTAGTATACTTGTTATGAGGATAGTTGTGTTCAGAGCTAATGTTTTTGCGCTGACGTGCGGCATCGGCAGGTTTTTGCTCGGTGTCATTAGTATACTTGTTATGAGTATAGTTGTGTTCAGAGCTAATGTTTTTGCGCTGACGTGCGGCATCGGCAGGTTTTTGCTCGGTGTCATTAGTATACTTGTTATGAGTATAGTTGTGTTCAGAGCTAATATTTTTGCGCTGACGTGCGGCATCGGCAGGTTTTTGCTTGGTGTCATTAGTATACTTGTTATGAGTATAGTTGTGTTCAGAGCTAATGTTTTTGCGCTGACGTGCGGCATCGGCAGGTTTTTGCTCGGTGTCATTAGTATACTTGTTATGAGTATAGTTGTGTTCAGAGCTAATGTTTTTGCGCTGACGTGCATCATTGGAAGGTTTTTGCTCGGTGTCATTAGCATACTTGTTATGTGACAAACTTTTACTTGCAGCATTGGCAGCTGTTCGCTGTGTGTCATGAGTATAGTTGTGTTCAGAGCTCATGTTGGTTAACATAAATAGCTATAACAGTGTTGGTGGCAAATTAGAGGTTAATAAGAGACAGTCTCGCAGTGCAATAGTCAATGACTAATGAGCAGTATTTAGCTAAAGAACCACATAGGAGTGTAATATAGATACCAAAATGTGTCAGAAGCACTTCAAAACTAAATTAATATAGTTTGGATAAAGAGTCTTATCTGTTTAGAGTCTAAAATCGTGGGGAGCTTGAAATACGACGTCAATGGGACCGCCTCCACGCAGTAGAAATTTCAAATTTGGCGCTTCAAACTGTATTTGCCCCAGCCAAGATGGCGGCCGCGACCTGAGGGGGGCGTAATTGTGGGCGGGAACTGGGCAGGGACTGTGGGCGGGAACTCAGGAATGATTGCAGCCGCCATCTTGGTAGAGGCATTTTGCGGGGAAGATGCCGCCGAAGAGGAAGCAGGACCCGGAGCTCCCGGCCGGACTAAGAAGAGGTCGGGATCAGAGGAAAGAGGTCGGGATAACACAGAGGACCGGAGGACGGGACGATCGAGGAAGACGGGGCGGTAAGTATGAACTACGGGTGCGGAAGAGTGAATGTAGAGAGAGCGTGACTGTAGCGAGAGTGTGTGTGTGTGTGTGTGTGTGTGTGTGTGTGTGTGTGTGTGTGTGTGGAGTGTGACAGGCGTGTGTGTGTTGTGTGACAGGCGTGTGTGTTGTGTGACAGGCGTGTGTGTGTGGAGTGTGACAGGTGTGTGTGTGTGGAGTGTGACAGGCGTGTGTGTGTGTGTGTGGAGTGTGACAGGCGTGTGTGTGTGTGTTGTGTGACAGGCGTGTATGTGTGCTCCACATGGTCACGGCCGGGACCCGCGGGTGATCCCAGTGGCCGGAGCCAGGAGGGAGAGGGGTCACCCGGGCAGGCGGGCGGCGCCGGGAGAACCGCATGTCCTCCGCTCTGAGCTCCGACACTGGGGAGGATGAGAACCGAGCGGTGGGAGGAGGAGAAGGAGGAGCAGGAGGACGGGGCCGGAGAGGCAGAGAGAGGAGCGGGAGGACTGGGCCGGAGGAGAGAGGAGGCGCCGAGACACACAGGAAAGTTCCTGGCCGGAACTTCTGAAACTGGAACGTTCCTGGTCGGAACGTTCGTGGCCGGAGCTTCTGAAAGCGGAACGTTCTTGGCCGGAACTTCGGGTCCCTGTAGGCGCACGGACGAAGGCCGGAACTTCCGAGAGCGGAACGTTCCTCCGCCGGTTCCTATGTAACCCCACACTGGTGACGTCACCGCATAGGTCCGGAGGCCATCACGGAAGTAGCCTTCGGAGTGTAACGACTTGCGGTGTGTGGTGGGAGTCTTATTACACAGGTCCGGAGTCCATCACGGAAGTTGGCCGGATGGGCCGGAAGTGGCCTTCGGGTTTTATATTATAGAGTGCAAACATTAAAGGGATCCTGACCCCGAAAAATGAGCCCCCAGCCCCTTAATACCTTTCCCTGCAGCATGCTAACACCTCTGGAGCCATCCCTTTGTGTGGCCAGAGCGTTATTGTAATGTTAATAAAAGTGCATTTTATACCTTATTTCCAGCGGCTTCTCAGCTTTTGAGAAGCCGCAAAAGGCGTGCCTGGCATCTGCTCCCGGCCACCTGCTTGTTAATTATGCATGCCCCGATGGGTGTGCTACAGATCCAAGAGCCTGTACAGATCATAAAAGGGGCGGTAAAGCCGGGATGACGCAATTGTGTCCCCTGATTGCTCCACTCCTGGTTTTGTCTACAAATCCTGAGGTAAAAAACTCACCAAATATTCAGCGTGTGCACGTGGCCTTAGCATGCTGCAGGGAAAGGTATTAAGGGGCTGGGGGCTCATTTTTCAGGGTCAGGATCCCATTAAAAATGTCTATACACCAGAGCAAACTATTATGTGTTGTTGGTGGGTTTGCTGCTGTAGGTCTGGGGGGCACCGTGTGTAGCCCTTCCCTAATTGTATAGGATCTATAGACAAAACTATAGATACATTTGTATAGCTATTTTTAATCTGGCCCTGCTGCATCCTGCATCTATGAGGTATGGTCACACTAGATCAGGTTTTAAATACGTTAGTCTAGGACCGTTCTAATAGGGGTCACCGTGGAGTGGTAGAACGGCTTCCGTACCTTTTTTGCAAAAAACGTACTAACTAAGAACCCTGCTGTTGACACTATTTTGCACTTGCTTTTTACTTTTATAGCAGTGATATATATTTTTTTGACGTTTTTTGCACTCTTTTTGTGATATATATTCTTGGTGGTGTGAACACGGTTTACAGCCCTGTTCACATTGATCTGGCTCAGTATCAGTTTTTCTATTTTTAAAAATGTAGACTCAGCGCTACCGTCTTTGCTTCATGGCTTATTGCTATGATTACATAAAAATGAGAACACTTCAAACTCTTAGTAACCCTGTTTCGGGATGTTTATTCTAAAATCACAGATTAATATTTACACATGTATTTTTATAAAAACTCATTAAAACTTTTAAAATTCATAAAATCTACGGATATCAGTTCTATTACATATAGTTTGTTCTATTGAGTTGTTATGACCGCTTGTGTTTGTCCCTCTAAGGGTACCGTCTCACCAGGTGACGTCGCCGGAGATGTCGACGGCGACGGGCAGGATCACGCACGTTTTTGGCGCCCCGCCTGCGTCGTCGTCGCATGTTTACATGCGGCAATACCTCCGGTGATGCACCGGCGATCTTACAGGTGGCATCACCCCTGGGGTGTCTAAAAACCCCAGCGGCGATGTCACCCTCCCCCGTGTACATGGGGCAATGTGAACAGAGTGGTCACCTTGTTTCAGAGCAGTGCTGAAAAGCAAGGCGACCACTCAAATGCGTCGCCCTCGCCTATTTATATTAGGCGACGCATCGCCAGGTGTGACGGTATACTAAGGGTACCTTTACACATCGCAACATTGCATGCAATTTCACTTGCAACTTCCTGGTTGCAGTGGTATCATGGACATATTGTTACATTTATACACGGCAACAAAATGGAACAATGTGTCCATGATTTCACTGCAACCAGTAAGTTGCAAGTGAAATTGCATGCAATGTTGTGACGTGTAAAGGTACCCAAAGGGTCAGAGAAGTGTTGATGGTCATTTTAGCCTCCTGCTGTTAAACTCTTCTTATTATGAAGGAATAGGTTCCTGGGACATTCAGCTGTTACATCATGTTCTGCAAATACAAATTGATTTTTTACAATATATGCTTCCCAAGCTTTATGTGCAATTGGTGCGGTTACTAAAGATCCTTACCCTCACAGATGTGGCTACACCAGGTTGTTAGGGTGCTTTTAATATTCTGCCTGGGTTTTCTGAAACATAACATTATCTTATTAATTGTGATGGTGTACCAATATTCTTTTCTTTAAT
>JARQOC010001633.1:0-37626 GCA_033576535.1 Allobates femoralis
ACTGTATACGGGGGCCCAGGGTTGCACTGTATAGGGCTCAGGGTTTGACTGTATACGTGGCTCAGGTTTCACTGTATAGGGGGCTCAGTGGTTAGAGTATGGTGGTTCAGTGGTTGCACTGTATATGGGGCTCCCTTGGGTTGGGACGTATATGGTTCTCAGTGGTTAGCACTTATAAGGTGGGCCCTGTTACACTTATAAAAGGTCAGTGGTTACACTGTATATGGGGGGTCGTGGTTAGCAATGTAATGGTGCTCTGGTTGCACGTATAGGTGGATAGTGGTTTTCATGTAAAAGGTGGTCATGGTTTTGCACTGTATACGGTGGCTCAGTTTGGCACTGATACCCGGGGGCTCAGTGGTTAGCACTTATATGGTGGCCCGTGGGTTTGCACTGTATACGGTGGCTCAGTGGGTTTGCACTGTATATGGGGGCTCATGGGTTTGCACGTATGGTGCTAGTGGTTTAGCACTTTAGGTGGGTCATGGGTTGGGACTGTATTGGTGGCTCAGGTTTCACTGAACGGGGCTCAGTGGTTAGCACTGTAAAAAGGTTTGGGTCAGTGGTTAGATTGTAAAGGGGCTCAGTGGGTTGGGACGTATAGGGGGCTCAGTGGTTAGCACTTATATGGGGCTCAGGGTTACACTGTATAGGTGGCTCATGGTTAGCACGTATAGGGGTTTTAGTTTTCATGTATAGGGGGGTTAGTGGGTTTCACTGTATAGTGGCTCATGGTTGCACTGTAGGGGGTCAGTGTTACAATGTATATGGGGGCTCAGTGGTTACACTGTTAAGGTGGCTCATGGTTGGCACGTTAGGGGCTCAGTGGTTTTGCACTGTATATGGTGGTCAGTGGTTTCACTGTAACGGGGGGCTCAGTGGGTTTGGGTTGTGCATGGTGGCTCAGTGGGTTGGCACTGTAATGGGGGCTCAGTGGGTTTGCACTGATATGTGGCTCGTTTAGCACTGTATAGGGGGCTCAGTGGGGTTGGGACGTAAATGGGGCTCGTGGGTTTCACTGTATACGTGGCTCGTGGGTTTCACTGTAATGGTGGCTCATGGGTTTCAAATTATATGGTGGCTCAGTGGTTAGCACTGTATATGGGGGCTCGGTTACCACTGTATATGGTGGCTCAGTGTTAGCAGTGTATACGGTCTCAGTGGGTTTGCACTGTATGGTGGCTCAGTGGGTTTCACTGTAATGGGGGCTCATGTTAGAAATGATGGGGCCAGTGGTTGGGACTGTATTGGGCTCCCCCGTGGTTAGCACTGTAATGGGGGCTCATGGGTTTGCATGTATACGTGGCTCATGTTGGCACGTATATGGGGGCTCAGGTTAGCACTGTTATACGGGGGGCTCAGGGGTTTGCACTGTATACGGGGCTCAGTGGGAGGGTTTTGCATGGGGGCTCAGTGGTGGCACTGTTATGGGGGCTCGTGTTTCACTGTATTTTGGTGGCCAGGGGTTTGCACTGTAATGGTGGCTCATGGTTAGCACTGTAAGGGGGCTCAGTGGTTTACACTGTAATGGTGGCTCAGTGGTTAGCACTTAATGGGGCTCAGTGGGTTTGCACTGTATATGGTGGCTCAAGGGGTTTGCAAGTATATGGGGGCTCAGTGGTTACCTTGTTTATAGTGGCCAGTGGTTAGCACTGTATACGTGACTCAGTGGTTAGCACGTATACTTTACTCAGTATTACACTGTATATGGTGGGTCAGTGGTTAGCACTGTATTTGGGACTCAGTGGTAGCACTATATGGTGGGCCCTGGGGTTTCGCTGTATACGGTGCTCAGTGGTTACACTGTATATGGGGGTCATGGGGTTTCACTGTTATGGGGGCTCAGTGGTTAGCACTGTATTGGGGATCTGGTTAGCACTGTATAAGGTGACTCAGTGGTTACACTGTATATGGTGGCTCGTTACACTGATATGGGGCCAGTGGTTAGCACTGTATTGCTCATGGTTAGCGCTGTTACGGTGCTCAGTGGTTTTGCACGTAATTTGGGTCAGTGGGTTAGCACTGTATATGGTGGGTCAGTGGGTTCCACGTATATGGGGGCTCAGTGGTCACACTTATATGGTGGCTCATGGTTACACTTATATTGGGCTCAGTGGGGTTTGACTGTATAGGTGGCTCATGGTTAGCACTTTAAAACGGGGGCTCAGTGGTTAGCACTTATACGGTGGGTCAGGGGTTTTACGTAGATGGGTCAGGGGGTTAGCACGTACATAGTGGCTCATTTACACTGTATGGTGGGTCAGTGGTTTGCACCCGATATGTGGCTCATGGGTTTGCACTTAATGGTGGCTCATGGGTTGCACTGTATATGTGGGTCAGTGGTTTAAAACACTGTATATGGGGGGCTCAGTGGTTAGCACTGATAGGTCTCATGGTTAAACACTGTATGGGGGGCTCAGTGGTTAGCTTGTATATGTGGCTCAGGGGTTAGCACTGTATAAGGTGGCTCAGGGTTAGCATGTATACGTGGCTCAGTGGTTTACACGTATAACGGGGGCTCAGTGGTTACACTGTATATGGGGGGTCAGTGGGTTACACTGATAGGTGACTCAGGGGGTTAGCACTGTATATTTGGGGGCATGGTAGCCTGTATAAGGGGGCTCAGTGGTTACACGTATGGTGGCTCAGGGTTAGCGTGTAACGGGGGGCTCAGTGGTTTCACGTATATGGTGGCTCAGGGGTTAGCACTGTATATGGGGGGCTCATGGTTACCACGTATAGGTGGCTCATTTTACACTGTATATGGGGCTCATGGTTAGCACTGTAAAGGGGGCTAAAGGGGTACACTGGTATATGGGGGCTCATTTCCCACTTATATGGGGGGGCTCATTGTTAGCGCTACTACCAATGATGCACACATCTAAAAAAGCGTATTTATTTGAGGAAAAAATATAAAAACTTACTTTTTTTTTTTAAAAAACCCCTAAAAAATTCTTTTTTTTTTTATTTCGGGTTCTTAGCACATACTTTGGCAGGCCCGTTTGCTCATCAACTCACAAAGTGACCCCAGGTCTGATGATCCTAACGCTGCATCCCTGCCCCCTTTTTCCTCCCTTCCCACTTCTAAGTTTTTTTTTCTGTTTTGAATAAAGGGATTTTTTTGCTGGCCCCCAGCTAATTTTTGCCCCCCTCATCGCCCCCGGGGTGGTCGGGGGTTGAGATGAGTCCCCCACTTAAAAAGTGGGACAGGGAGAAAAGGGGAAAAGGGGATGTCCAACTTAACTCATCAGACCTGAACCCATTTTGTCGCAGTTGATGACAAACAACTTTGGGCCAAATATTGCACCAAAACTTTAAAAAAAAAATTTAGAATTTTTGATTTTTTGAAAAAAAAAAATAATTTTTTTTTTAAAAAAAATTTTTTCCCCCTCAAATACTATAGTTTTATAGCATTTTACATCTTTGGGAAAGTACTGTGGCGCAAAATTTTTTTTTCAAATTAGATAGATAATAAAGATAATAGATGATAGAATGATAGATAATAATAGAAAAAAGATAGATAATAATAGATGATCGATAGATAATATGGGTAGGGCCCGTCACACACACGATACTGTGCAGATTTTTCGCAGATCTCTGGTTGGAGTGAAATCAGGGGACCCCATTGTTACATTTTACACAGCCACAAAATAACAATGTGTCCATTTTTCACTGCAACCAAGATCTGCGAAAAATATCTGCACAAAATCTTGGTGTGACGTGGCCCATAGGTACAAAAAGGTTATTCGGGCACACTAATAGGTATAAAGACATGGGAAATCTCAAAAAAATTCACAAAAAAAAAAAGTTTATTCTTTGCCTCGGGAAAACCCGAACAGAGAATCTTTTTTTTTTCAACTTTTTTGGGTATCACAAGCCTTTATCAGATATTCCCCTATTTTTTGGGGTTATATATAAATAATTCGAGGGGAACAAATATATGTCCAGGTCCCTTTTAGGGGGGCCCAATGTTTAAATTTACCAAAAATGGCGTGGAAGGGTCCAACACGGACCAAAAAATATAGCCAAGCCACCTGAACCTTATTAAAGGAAAAAGAGGCCTGTGGGGCTCGTGGGGCACTCTTTGTGAGGTTTCACATGTAAAAAAGATAACGATGTCAGGGGGGGGGCTCGGGAAAACATCGTTAGTGAGGTGTCACATGTAAGATAACGATGTCAGGGTGCGGCCGTGGACACACTTTGAGGTTCACATTAAAAGAAACGATGTCAGGGGGTGCGGGTCGTGGGCACATCGTTAGGAGGGGTCAAGTAAAATAACGATGTCAGGGTGCGGCCCGTGGACACATCTTAGGGAGGGGGCACATGATGAAAACGATTCAGGGGGGCGCTCGTGGGCACATCGTTAGTGAGGGTCACATTATAGATAAAAGATGTCAGGGGGGGGCGGGCCCTGGACAAAATCGTTTGTGGGGGTCACATTATAGAAACGATTCAGGGTCGGCTCGTGGCACATCGTTAGGGGTGTCACATGTAAGAAAACGATGTCAGGGTCGGCTCGTGGGCCCCAAACGTTAGTGAGGTGCACATGTAATAAAAAACGATTCAGGGGGGGCGGTCGTGGACACATCGTTAAATGATTCACAAAAGTATAGATAACGATGTCAGGGGGGGCTCGGGACACATCGTTAGTGAGGTGTCACATGTAAGATAACATGTCAGGGGGGGTGCGGGCCGGACACAATCGTTAGTGAGGTGTCACAGTATGATAACGATGTCAGGGGTGCGGGGTCGTGGACACAACGTTAGTAGTGTCACATGTATAATAACATGTCAGGGGGGGGGGGCTCGTGGGCCTCGTTAGTGAAGGGTCACATTATAGATAACGATTCAGGGGTGCCTCGTGGACACATCGTTAGGAGGGGCACATGTATAGATAAAAATGTCAGGGGTGCGCTCGGGCAAAAATCGTTAGTGAGGTGTCACAAGTATAGATAAAAAAGATGTTCAGGGGTGGGGGGCCGTGGGCACAATCGTTAGTGAGGGGTCCATGTTTTAAAAAAAAGATGTCAAGGGGGTCGCTCGGGACACAAACTTTTTTGAAGTGCACATTATAGATAAAAATGTCAGGGGTGCACTCGTGGACACATCGTTTAGTGAGGTTTGTTTACATTAAAGATAACGATTCAGGGGGCGGCCTTTTGGGCACATCGTTATGAGGTGTCACATGATGATAACGATTCAGGGTGCGGCCCGTGGACACTCTTATGAGGGTCACTGTAAGATAAGATGTCAGGGTGCCTCGTGGGGCCCATCGTTAGTGAGGTGTCACATGTATAATAACGATGTCAGGTGGGGCGGCTCGTGGACACATTTGTTATGAGGTTCACATGTATAGATACTTTAGGGCGCAGCAGCGAGTTCTGTGAAGGGATCGCTCCACACAACCAGCATTGATGATTGACAATTTTGTGAAAAGGAGAAATCGTCAGGAATCGTTATTGCGGGGTCACACAGAACGATGCAGCGATTGCAGGAAAGCATTGCTATGTGGGTCCAGATCCAATCTGCATGGACCAATCACTTATCGCTTTTAAGATCAACCTGTCCCACACAACCCCGTCGTTAAACAACTGAAAATCTGTGACGTTTCACCCAACAAAACTTTTTCAGATATCAGCGTGTAACCCGCCCTAGATCATGGGTAACACTAGATAGATAAATAGACTATTGATAATAAACATAGGATAGATAAAAAAAAACGATACTTCCCCCCTTTTTTTTATGTAATTAAAAAATTATTTTAATTGCACATTTGGGATTTTAAAAACCCTAGAAAAAATTCATTAGATTGGTCTTTTTTAGGGGGCATTTTTACAGTACCGAATAAAAAAATTTTGCTTTGGGTTTTACCTTTAATCTCAAAGATTTCCAGACTGTGCTGGGGGGATAATGCACGGATTTGTCGGGTTCCTAAAAATTTGATCCAACCCAGAGCTGATGCCAGGGGGAGATCCCTCATTTACAGATCCACCCACACTGGGGTGGGGCATTACAGCACATAAAAGGTAAGCTGGAAGGGGGGTGATCATTCCTCTCCATTGTGGGCCCCGTTGATGAGGGGGCAGTCCCCCGCCTCTGACCTACATATCTATCAGCACCAAGATTATTTTCATTTGGGCATTCACTTGTCTCAATGCAAGAGAAGAGAAATCAAAATAGGCATAAACCCCCCAAATGACCATAAAAAAAAGATCACCTTAATCAGATCAATCATGTCCCTATGGATATAGAAAATACATAAAGAATTTTAAAGTAAAAGCAATAAACAGTGGGGGTACCTTAAAAAGGTAAATATTAGCAATAAAACGTAATAAAAAAATCCCTGTATGGCCCTTTAAAAACACCCAACTTACTGTCCAACTTCTGACCAACTCACTGGGGGCAGTGAAATCATGGGGCACATTGTTACATTTGTAACCGGAACAAAATAGAAAAAAATGTGCCATGATTTTACTCAACCCGTAAGTTGGGCAAATTTGGGCAGATAAGTTGGGTGTGTGTAAAGTGGCCCTAATGGTCAAACCTGAAATGTTTATCAAAGCATTTTATATATATATATATTATATATATATATATATAGTGCACACAATTGTAAAGCGCTGCGGAATATGTTGGCGCTAAAATAAATAAAGCTTTTATTATTATTATTATTATTATTATATGTAAAACAAATGCATGTATTAAAAAATATATATATATATAAACTAGAAAAAAGTACTCTGCAGCACTCAGCTACTCCCAATAAATGTACATATGCTAACAAGCTACCGTATATACTCGTGTATAAGCCGACCCGTGTATAAGCTGACCCCCCTTTCTTTTGCCCGCAAAACCTGGGGAAAACCTATTGACTCGTGTATAAGGGCCCAGGGTGGACCCCACACAGGTATAAACAAGCCCCCACAGTGTGGTATACAGCACCTCCCCAGTGGTAGTATACAGCAGCAGCCCCAGTGGTATATACAGCAGCAGCCTCAGTGGTAGTATACAGCAGCCCCAAGGTATATACAGCAGCCCCAGCGGTAGTAAACGCAGCAGCCCCAGTGGTATATACAGCAGCCTCCAGTGGTATACAGCACCTCCCAGGGTATATACAGCGGGCACCCCATTTGGATATACAGCAGCAGCCCCAGTGGTATATACAGCAGCAGCCCCAGTGGTATATACAGAAAAAGCCCCAGTGGTATATACAGAAGCAGCCCCAGTGGTAGTATACAGCAGCCCCAGAGGTATATACAGCAGGCCCCAGTGGTATATACAGCAGCAGCCCCAGTGTATATACAGCAGCAGCCCCAGTGGTAGTATACAGCAGCCCCAGAGGTATATACACAGCCCCAGTGTAGAAATACAGCAGCCCCAGAGGTATATACAGCAGCCCCATGGTAGTATACAGCAGGCCCCAGTGGTAGAAATAACACAGCCCCCAGTGGTATATACAGCAGCCCCAAGGTAGTATACAGCAGCCCCAGAGGAAATATACAAGCAGCCCCAGTGGAGTATACAGCAGCAGCCCCAGTGGTATATACAGCAGCAGCCCCAGTGGTAGTATACAGCAGCCCCCAGAGGTATATACACACCCCAATGGTAGTATACAGCAGCCCCCAGTGGTAGTATACAGCAGCCCCAGAGGTAGTATACAGCAGCCCCAGAGGTAGTATACAGCAGCCCCCAAGGTATATCCCAGCAGCCCCAGTGGTAGTATAACAGCAGCAGCCCCAGTGGTATAAAACAGCAGCAGCCCCAGTGGTAGTATACAGCAGCCCCAAGGTAGTATACAGGAAACCCCAGGGGTATATACAGCAGCCCCAAGTAGAAATACAGCAGCCCCCCCCCCCCATATCATAAAACAGGCCCCCCCCCTTGTGCAGCCAGCCTGTAAAAGGAATGGATTTTTATACTTATCCCTGCCGCTGTCCAGCCGCCGCCATCACGCTCCTCCGGCTTTTATCCAGTGTCTTCCGGCTTTTCTCCTCTGGCGTGCAGACAATGACGTCATTGCCCCGCGCTCACCGAGGAGGAAGCTGGAAGAAGCCGGATGAAGCCGAGGAGCGCGATGGCGGCGGCTGGAACAGCGGCAGGGATAAGTATAAAAATCCATTCCTTTACAGTCTGGCTGCACAAGGGGGGGGGGGGCCCGTATACTGAAAGGGGGCGCGGCCTGTATACTGTATACATGTATACAGTATACAGTGACTCGCGTATAAGCCGAGGGGGGGACTTTTCAGCCCAATTTTTGGGCCGAAAAAACTCCGGCTTATACGCGAGTATATACGGTATATATATTTGAAAAAAAGTTTAAAAACTTGCTGGGAAAAAATTTTACATATCTGTGAGTGCTGTGCAGTTTTTTTCTGTTTTTTATCTTATGGATTGTTCGGCTCCTTTCTGCAATTTGCACCCTCATTACCTACAGGTGACTAGGGTTTAGATGGTGTCCCACCCACTGAGAAGTGGGGGGGGGACAAGGAGAAGGGGTGTCAGCGTTAGACTCATCAGACCTTTTTTAAATTTACTTTGTCGCAGTTGATGAGCAAACAGACATTGGGCCCAAATGTTGACAAGAACTTCAGAAAATAAAAGATAAGATTTGAGTTTTTTTTAAAAAAAACGTAAGTTTTAAACTTTTTTCCTCAAAAATATACAGCTTGTCAGCATAATGTACTCATTGGTAGTAGCTGAGTGCTGCAGAGAACTTTTTCTCAGTTATTTGATCCAGCGTCCCTGCTGGCACCAGTTCACATTAGTCTGTGATTTCTGTGCAGTTTTTTTTTTTCTGTTTTTTTATATATATATAAAAAATTTAAATCCATATCTACTATCAATGCAAAGATCCAACATACTTCTAGCTAGCTATTTCTGTATTAAACAATTTATCTGTTTAAACTTATCCATATTATCTATCACTAAACTATCCAAACTATCTATCTATTCTAAAACATCGATCGCATGAAAAATAGAGGCAGCACTTCCTTCAATTTCAGTTTATGTGGCCTTTATTTTTCAGGAAACAGCGACGTTTCGAAACCGTAAGGTCTTTTCCAAAGTCCCTTGTGCTTGAAAAAGACCTTAGTCGAAAAGTCGCTTTCCTGAGAATAAAGGCCACATAACTGAAATTGAAGGAAGTGCTGCCTCTATTTTTTTATGACTCTGTGATGCCATTGTGGTAGGGGGGCTCCCTATCTAGAAGGAAAATCAAGGCACCCTACAAAAAAATTTAGTGAAAAAAAGGACTATTTAATGAGCCCTTGGTGGCACGACGTTCAGCGGGAAATCCCCCTTTTGTCAGTGCCTTTATTTTCCTTCTTGTTTATACTTTACAGTTGGACACTGTTAATTCAGGATTTTTGCACCTCAAATTATTGGTTAAGGTTGGCTTCTATTTTTCTTTTTTATCTATCTGTCTACCTAACCCCAACACATGGGGGGTTTGCCCTTTTATATAAAATTTTAATAACATCAATAGTATATTTAATGGTAGATAGATTTTAGATAAAACGAGGGAATAAACAGAAAATTTTTGGGACGGGAATTTAAAAAATTTGGGAAATCTTTTATTGATATAATATTAAACATGTATATTTTGGTGTGTGGGGTGTATATTTTATAAAACAAATTTGTATATACTTTTGAAATTTAAATTTTTATATATTTTTTTTGTTGTTTTAAATTGACAATAATTTTTTTTTTTTCGTTTTTTATTTTTTTTAATATTTTAAATATCTTATTAATTTTTTTTTTACATTAATGTTACACCCCAAAGACAAACTTTAAACCAAAATTTCAACAGCTAAAATAAAAACAAATGGGTAATAATCGGGGAAATCTTTTTTTTTTTTTTGTTTTGGGTACCCTTTTTTTCCCCTATTTTTTTCTGAAAAGGGAAACCCAACTGTGATTTTTTTCTGATTTTTCCCTGGCTTTGGGGGGCCCCCTTTTGTTCAGGGAAAACGGGCGCTTTGTGGCCTTTTCGGGTTTCAGGGATCTGCAGCTTTTTTGGGCCTTTTTCCTGCTCGGGGATCTCCCAGCTTTTGGCCTTTTTTCCTGCTCGGGGAATCTGCTGTTTTGTGGCCCCCCTTTCTGCTCAGGGATCTGCAGCTTTTTGGTCTCTTCTGCCCCAGGGGGACCCGCTGCTTTGTGGCCCCTTCTGCTCGGGATCGGCAGCTTTGGGGCCCCTTTTTCCTGCTCGGGGACCCTGCTCTTTTTTGGCCCTCTTCTGCTCGGGGAATTCTGTTTGTTTTTAAAATGGCCTCTTTTTTCTCGGGGACCCTGCTGTTTTTGGGGCCTTTTCCCTTTTGCTCAGGGTTTCTGCTGCTTTGGGGCCCCCTTCGGGCAAAAGGGATCTGCGCTTTGGGGGGCCCCTTTCTGCTCAGGGGAATCCCCTGCTTTTTTTGGCCTCTTCTCCCCGGGGATCTTGCTTTTTTGAAGCCCCTTCTGCAAAGGGGATCTGCTGTTTTGTGGCCTCTTCTGCTCAGGGACTGCTGCTTTTGGGGGCCCCCCCTTCTGCTCAGGGAAATCTGTTTGTTTTTGGTGGGCCCCTTTTGCTAAAAGGGGGTTTCTGCTGCTTTGGGGCCCCCCTTTTCTGCTCAGTGATCTCTCCCTTTTTGGTGGCCCCTTCTGCCAGGGATTTTCCCTGTTTTTTGTTTTTCTCTTTTTTGCTCAGGGATCTGCTGTTTTTGGGGCCCCCTTTCCCCCCCTGCTCGGGGTTTCTGCAGTTTTGGGGGCCCTTTTCCCTTGCTCGGGGTTTTCTGCTGTTTTGGGGGCCCCCTTCTGCCCCCAGGGATCTGAAAGCTTTGGGGCCCCTTCCCGCCCAGGGATCTGCTGCTTTGGGGCCCCTCTTTTTGCTCAAAAGGGGATCTGCTGCTTTTTTTTTGGCCCCTCTTCTCTCGGGAAATTCTGCTCTTTGGGGGCCCCCTTCTGCTCGGGGGTTTTCTGCTGTTTTGGGGGGCCCCCCTTTTTTGGAAAAAGGGGGGTCTGCTGCTTTGGGGGCCCCTTCGTTTCAGGGATCTCTGTTTTTGGGGGCCTTTTTCTGTTTAAAGGGATCTGCTGTTTTTGGGGGGCCCCCTTCTGCAAAGGGGAAATTCTCCCTGCTTTTTTGGCTTTTCCCTGCTCAGGGATCGCTGCTTTGGGGGGCCCCCTTTTCTGCTCGGGGATCTGCTGCTTTTGGGGCCCCTTTTTTGCTCGGGGGATCTGCTGTTTTTGGGGGCCCCTTTTTTGCTCATTTGATCTCGTTTTTGGGGGGCCCCTTTTCTGCTCAGGTTTCTGCTGTTTTTGGGGGCCCTTTTTGCTCGGGGTTTTCTGCTGTTTTGGGGGGCTTTTTGGCATACTTTTCCCAAAGGGTTTGTAAATAAAGCAGTGAAAACCCCTTGGCCCGGAAATTCGTCAGCATTGTTCGAAAGGCAAGGAATTCCTGGTCTTTTTCCCCCTCCCATGTTTAGGATCTGGTTACTTTTAATTTTAAAAAAAACCCCCCCCAGGAAAAAGGGTTTGGCCGGGCTTTTTAAAACTAATAGAAAACCGGGCCCACTAAAAATGTCGGGTTTTTTCCCCATTTTGTGCCCAAATAGTTTTTTGGGAAGCTGAAGAAAAGAACAACATAAACCCTGGGTTACAAAAGAGGGGGCCCCTGAAGTTTCAGAACAAGAAAAGCCACTGGCAAAAACCCAATTACAAACAGCCTGGGCCCACCCCCCAAAACCATTACCCGGGGAGGGCTGAGCCCGGGCAACCCCTCCAAAAAAACCTTACCCTGGGGAGGGCTGACCCTCCCAGACCCCCCTCCACCCAAAAAACCTTTAAAAACCCGGGGGAAGGGCTGGGGGCCCTGCAACACCCCCAAACCCCCTTTAAAACCCTGGGGAGGCTGGGGCCCTGCGGGACCCCCCCAAAAAAACCAAAAAATTAAAAAAAAAAAAAAAAAAAAAAAAAACCCCCGGGGGGAAAGGGGCTGACCCCCTGCGGGAACACCTCCACCCAAAAACCCATTAAACCCTTTGGGGGGGGGGCTAGCCCTGCAGACACCCCCCAAAAAACCATTCCCCCTGGGGGGGCCTGAGGCCCTGCGCCCAACCTCCAAAAACCCAAATTACCCGGGGGAGGGCTAAAGCCCTGAAAGGAAAACCCCTTTCCAAAAAAACCCATTTACCCGGGGGGAGGGGTTTGCCCTCCCAAAACCCCCCCCCAAAAAAAAACCCAAAAAACCCGGGGGGGCCCTGAGCCCTGCAGCCCAACCCCCAAAAAAACCATTACCCTGGGGAGGGCTGAGCCCTGCAGACACCCCCCCTTTCCAAAATTTTTAAAACCCTGGGGGGGGCTGAGCCCTTTGAAAGACCCCTCCAAAACCATTACCCCGGGGGAGGGCTAGCCCTGCAACAAACCCCCCAACCAAAAAACCATTAACCCGGGGGAAGGCTGGGGCCCTGCAGACCCCCCAAAAAAACCTTAAACCCTGGGGAAAGGGCTGACCCCTTTGCGGGCCCACCCCCTCCTTTCCAAAAAACCATTCCCCCTGGGGGAGGCTGACCCCTGCAGAAAAAACCTCCTTTCCAAAACCATTCCCCTGGGGGGGGCCTAAACCCCCTGCAGACACCCCCCAAAAAAACCTTTACCCGGGGGAGGCGGGACCCTGCGGGGCCCCACCTCCAAAACCATTCCCCGGGGGGGGAGGGCTGAGCCCTGCGGAAAACCTTTCCAAAAAACCTTTAAAACCCCGGGGGAGGCTGGGGCCCCCCAGACACCTCCAAAAACCATTCCCCCTTGGGGACGGCGATTTGAGCCCTGCAGAAAACCTCCCAAAACCATTACCCTGGGGGGGGCTGACCCCCTGCAGACCCACCTCCAAAACCTTTAAACCCCGGGGGAAAAGGGCTGACCCCCTCAGAAAACCCCCCCAAAAACCCCATTCCCCCTGGGGGGGGGCTGAGCCCTGAAAGACACCCTCCAAAGCCTTTTCCCCCCCTTGGGGAAGGCTGGGCCCCCGGAGACCCCTCCAAAACCTTTTCCCCCCTGGGGGGGGGCCTGACCCCCTGCAGACACCCCCAAAAAAAACCTTTAAACCCCGGGGGGAAAAAGGGGGGGTTTAAGGGACCCCGAAAGAAACCAAACCTTCCCAAAACCTTTCCCACCCCCCCCCGGGGGGGGGGAGGCGGGGGGTGAGCCCTGAAAGGAAAAACCCCTCCACCCAAAAAACCATTAAAAACCCTGGGGGGGGCTGAGCCCTCCCAAGAAAAACCCCCAAAAACCTTTAAACCCCTGGGGGGGGTTGAGCCCTGCAGACACCCTCCCCCCCAAAAAACCCCTTTAAACCCGGGGGAGGGCTGAGCCCTGCGGGAACACCTCCAAAAAACCATTCCCCCCTGGGGGGGGGCTGACCCCTTTCAGCCCCTCCTAAAAAAAACCTTTCCCCCGGGGGAAGGGCTGAGCCCTGCAAAAAACCTCCTCCAAAACCATTACCCCCCGGGGAAAGGGGCGGACCCCCGAAAGGACCCCCTTCCACCCCAAAACCATTAACCCTGGGGAGGGCAAAAGCCCTGCAAAAACCACCCCCAAAAAAACCATTACCCTGGGGAGGCGGGACCCCGGGCAGACACCTCCAAAATATTCCCCCTGGAAAAAGGCTGAGCCCTGCGGGACACCCCCAAAAAAAACCATTTACCCTGGGGGGGGGCGAGCCCTGCGAAAACCTCCAAAATCATTACCCTGGGGAGGGCTGAGCCCTGAGACCCCCCTCCAAAACCTTTTACCCGGGGAAGGGCCCTAGCCCTGCGGGAACACCCCCAAATCCAAAACCATTACCCGGGGGGAAAGGGCTGACCCTGCAGAAAAACCCCCCCACCCAAAAACCCCCTTTACCCGGGGGGAAGGCTGACCCCTTTTCAGACACCCCCAAAAAACCATTACCCTGGGGGGGGCTGAGCCCTGCGGGGGAAAACCCCTCCTTTCCAAAAAACCTTTAAACCCGGGGGGAGGCTGGGGGGCCCTGCAAAACACCCCCAAATCCAAAAACCATTACCCCGGGGGAAGGGTTTGAGCCCTGCAAAACACCTCCACCCCAAAAACCAAAAAACCCCGGGGGAAAAGGTTTAGCCCAAAGGGGGACTTTTAAATTAAAGTAAAGGGAAAAAAAGAGAAAAAATTTAAAAAAAATTATTTGATATTAAAAATGCATTGCAATAAAAATAATAAAAATTTAAATGTGTCTATATTTTGTGTATATCTATACATATACCCAACCCCTTTAAAAAAAGGCTGGAAACAGGGGGAAACTTCCCCCTTCATATGGGCTTTTAAATTTCCCATTTTTCCTCATTTTTTTTTTTTTCCCTGAAGTGCTCCCCTTAAATTTTTTTTTCCTTCATATAAAATTTACCAGGGGGTTTAAAAAGATTGGTTGGGGGGGGGTTTTTAAACACCTGATTTAAATAAAATATTTTTTTGTATGGGGCGTTCCTAAAAAAGGATAGTTTAAAGATAGATAGATAGTAATAATAGATAGATAGATAGATGGGGGAATAGATAGATAGATAGATAATAGTTTACTTTAGATAGATAATAAATAGATAATAGATAATAGATAGATAGTTTAAAATAGATATAAAATATCTGTAAAAAAGATGGATCATTTTTTGGGGGAAATTGTATATTCATAAATGAGAACTGTAGGAGGCATGGATTCAAAAATATACACAAACACTTTTAATATTAAAAAAATAGATAAACATGGGGAATAAAAAAACCCATACATATATATTCTTTTGCTTTTTACATTAAGCATTTTTAAAATTAAAAAAATATGAAAATTAAAAAAAAATGCAAAAAAGCTTTTTTTTTTTATCATAAAAATTTACACCAATATAATTTTTTTTTTTTTTAATTTTTAGCCCTTTGAAAGTGCAAAAATGGTAAAAAAAAATTTAAAAAAAGGAAACACAATAAATTAAAAAATAATAATAAAAATTTAAAATTTGTTTTTTAAAAAAATTAATCACATCCAATGTGCAAAAACAAGGTCAAATTTCCCTCCTGACAAAGTGTTTGTTTTAAAAATACTTGGGTTTGCAGAAGATTTTGAGGGAGTGATGAATCCCATCCCCAGTGTTGCGGGCCCCCCCCCAACCCCTCGCGGGCCCCCCTCCCCGGGCCCTTGGCACACGTTTGGCACTGATCCCCCGTCTGCTGCTGGTTTTTTCCCCCCCTTTGGGTTGCCCCACAAAAGAGCAATCCCCTCTTTCTGTTTCCCCACCGGGGCGGGCCTCCCTTCCCCCCACCCCTGGGGGGACTGGAGCGGGGGTCATTTGAAAAAAAAATTATACCCCATTTAAGCTTTTATTTTTTTTTTTAATTAACCCCCTTAAACATTTTTTTTTAAAATCAAAGAAAACTAAGAAAACGGGTTAGGGGAAAAAGGGCCCAAAATGAAAAAAAAAAAAAGGTTTTTATAATAATTTATAGTATTTTTAAAAATTGAAAATAAAATTTAATATGTTTATATTAAAATTTTAAATTTATACGGGAAACTAAAACCAAATACACTATATTTTTTTTAATTAAAAACCATATGAAAAAATTATTTTTTTTAAAAATTTTACTTTTTTTGGGGTGAAATAAAAGGGGTTTAAAATAAAATGAAAATAAAAAATTTGCAGGAATAAATGTAAAATTTTTGAAATAAAAAATGTAAAAGAACTTTTAAAAAAAAAACAAGTAAAGAAAATATTTTAAAAAATTTAAGTATTGAGCCCCCCCCCCCACATAAAAAAAAAAAATACTGAAAAAAACCCCAAAAAATTTAGGGGAATAGCAACACACTAAAAATAATTTTAAAAAAAGAAAGAAAAAGAAAATGAAAAACAATTGCTAAAAAAGTAAAAAGAAATTTTTTTAAAAACTTAGTAGGGGTAATGGGAAAATTTTAAAATAATGCAAAAATTTAGCAGAAGTAATAATATTTTTTTACAAAAGAAGATATAGCATAAAAAGAAAAAATGGGCCCCGTAACCCCCCCCAATTTTAAACAAGTGTGATAAGATTTATAAAAAATTGATTTTAAATTCTAGGAGAAAAAGAGTAAAAGCAAATTAGAAATTTAATCTGATAAAAATTATAAAAGGTAAAAATTTATAATATTCAAAAAAATGATGTAAATATTTAGCAGAGCAGTGCAAATAGGAAATAGAAATTAATGCACATGGGAAATATAAAAAAATGCAAATAATACCAATGTTAATAATATAATATTCAAAAAAATGATGCAAGAAATAGGAAGCAGTAGTAATGGGAAAAACAGTAATAATCGAAAATTTAGCAATGGTAATAAAAATAAATTTTGTAAAAGGGGGTTTTAAAATCCCAAGCAGAGCGGGTGGAAAATAGCAAAATATAATAATGGGGATAATTCCTATTGAAATAAATATTATAAAATTAGGTAAGTACAATTAAAATTTAGAAATAAAAAGGAAAAAAGAATAACCCTAAATATCAAGGGTAATAATATAATATTTCAAAAAAATAAGTATATACGAGCAAAAAACAGGGGTAAAAAGGAAAAATTAAAATGCAAAAACATTGAAATATAATATTTTAAAATTATATTTTTAAATATAGGAAAAGGTGTAGTAAAGCAAAATAGTAATAACCCGATAATACAATAAAAATTTAATTTAATTTTCCCAAAAAAAACCCCAGCAGAAAAGTACTAGGAGGGGAAAGTGGTAATAGTAATGATGCAATAATACTAATAATTTTTTGAGAAAATTTTTTTAAAGGGAAACCTAAAATAAAAATACTGGTAATAGCAAAATAGAAATAAGGCAATAAAAACTAATAATTAAAAAACGGCCCCCCCAAAATTAATGTAAGGGTAGAATTTTTTTTCCCTTTATTTTTTGGAGCAACATTATTAATAAAATTTTTTTTAAAAAGTGCAAGAGAATAGTTTTTAAAATTAGCAAAATAGTAAAAAAACCCTAATTTTTAAAAATGACTTTAAATAATCCAATTTTTAATAACACGAAAAACAATAAAGGCTAGAGGGAATGGGAAAAAACTAATAATGATGTAAAGTAAAATTATAAAAAAAAATTTATAATAAAAAAATACTAAAAAAAGGGAAAAAAATTGGGGGGAAATAAAAATAAATAAATGGAGTGATACGAAAATTTTAATAAATAAAGTTTTAAAAGTATAGTAATAAAAAGTGAAAAGTGAGATGTAAATTGTGCTGTTTTGAAAAGTTTCTTTTTTTTCCCCTCTGCCATGCCTGCGGGCCCTTTTGATTGGCGGGGACAGCTCTGCCCCCTCCAGGGAAAAAGGGCCTTTGGGGGAAAAAAAAAAAAAAAAAGGCCCCCCCCCAGCCTGATAAAATTAATTACGGGCTAGGGCACTGAGATTATGAAAAAGGGAAATTTTTAAAATAAGTAAAAAAAGGATCGGGACTGGAATAAAACCCGGGGTTATCCAATGCCATAAAGAAGCTTTGGGATCGGGCAGTTTTTCTTGAGCCTAAAATTTAATTCAAGAAGACAAGTCCCTTTCCCCTTTTTTTTTTTTTTTTTCCCCGGGGGGAAAATTTTCCCTTTAATTAATTTAGTCCAAACCCCCCTCTTGTAAAAAAATTAAAAAAGGCCCCTTTCCCTTTTAAACCCCCCCCTTCAAAAACCAAATTAAAACCCAAAAACTGTGAAGAAAAATTTTTTGTGACGGCAGAAAGCCGCAGCCCTGGGGGGAGCTGGGGCTGTGAGGGGCGGGGAATGGGGATCCAAAAATTTTCCCCCGAAATTCAGGTGTTCCCCCCCTTAAATTTTTATTTAAAAAAAACCCCTCTGCTCTCATCGGTTTTTTAATTTTCCCTTTAAAATTTTTTAAAAACAGGAGCATAAATTTTTAAACCTCAGTGAAAGGGATAATATTACCCCCAACCCCCTAAAAGTCACACTCGGGCCCTGTGCAAATACCTAAATCAGAGGACACCAATTCCCCCCGGTTTGGGGCCCACTAAAACCCTCACACATACCCAGCCAAGCCACTATGGAGAGGAGCATTGTACCCAAAGTATTTTAAATTCACTGAAAAAAATTAAAAAGGGGATTAGAAAAATTTGGCAAAATATTTTCAGAGATGGGGAAAGTTTATTATTACCCCCGATCATATTGATTATATCTGCACAAGCCCACAGATGTCCCATATTATAGCTTCAATAAAATGTTTTTTTATTTCTCACTTCAATTAAAAAAAAAGGGGAAAAATAAATCCTAAAAACTATCTATCAATTCTTTTAAATTTTTTCAATAACTAACTAGTTTAAAAAAAAACAAAACAAAAAAAAAGCAATTTTAAAAAAGCCTCAATATTATGCTTTAAAGGGGGTGAAGTTTTTTGTCTTTTTTTAATTCCCAGTTTAAAAAAACTTTTTGGTTTTTATACATAAAATAAATATATTTTAATAATATATATATATAAATAAATAACTATATTTATATGAAAAAATATAGAAAATTTGGGAAACGATAATAGATGGATAAAAAATAGATAGATAATAGAAAAGATAGATAAAAAAAAATAATAGATAGAGACAAATATGCATATAGGGATGGATAAAATTGATAGTTTAAAAATACATAAATGATAGATGAAAAAGATAGAGAGATGAAGAAAAATAGATAGATAATAGATAGTTTAGTTTAGATAGATAGATAGATAATAGATAGAAATAATGAAACATACATGGAAAGATAATAATGATGGATAAATAAAAATTTTAGAGATAATTAGAAAAAAGGTATGTGAGGGGGATGGTTTACCCAAATAAAAAATAGATAAATAAAACCGATAGATAGACATAGATAATAGATGTACGGGATAGATAGGGAGGGAATATATAAATGAAAATACCAAAAAAAATAGGATTAAAAACAGTAAAAACCCCACAGAAAACATCCCTAAACATCTACCTCAGGTAGAAAAAAACCCACAAAAAACCCAAGGATAGAAATAGAATAGAAAAGATAATAGTTTTTAAAAAATAGATAATAAAATAGAAGATAGAAAGATAAAATAGAATAGATAGATAGATAGTTTAGTTTGATAGATAAGACATAAAAGGGAATGATATAAAATGGTTTGAATTGATAGACTATAACATAGATGTTTAGATGAAAAAAAAGGGGGGGGGGGGGGGAAAAAATTAGAAAATAGATAGATGGGATAGATAGTTTAATAGATAGAAAGATAGATATAGACAAAATATGGATAATAGGGAAAGGATAAAAGGGATAACTAAAATACATAGATGATAGATGAACGGTTTTAGATAATAGATAATAGATAGATAGATAGATAAATAGATAGTTTAGATAGATAAAATAGTTTATAGACATATATGGATGATATGGATGGAGGGAAATTGATAGACTATTTACATAGAGGGATAATGAATGGATAGAGGATAATAAAGAATTAGATGTATAAATATATAAAAAAGATGTGAACAAAATTTTTTATAAATGAATGATAGATATGGTGGTTTGGGAACGAAATTTTGGAAAAAATGATAAGTAGATATAAAAAAAAAAGGGGATATAAAAGGAGGGATAGATATCAAAATAGGTAAATAAAAAAGAACAAGGGATACATAAAATTTAAAGATAGATACTTGATAAAAAAAAAGGCAGAGACCAACATAAAAAAATTTAGTTATAAAAATAGAATAAAATAATAAAAGGGTGGATTATGGGGGCAGAAATAAAATTTAACATCTAAAACAAAATGCCGGTAAAGATATATGACATAATCTCTTCTGTAATCTGTGATCTATATAATCGTTTTTTTGGCAAAAATTTCCCCCCCCTTATAAAAAACCGGGCCCCTCCCGGTAATCCCCCGCGTTTCCCTTTTGGTTCCCCAGACTTTTTGCCCCCCTTTCTGATAATAAAACTTTTGGGAAGACGAGGGAAAAAACTTTTTTTTAAAAAAATTTAATTTACAAATAGGGGAAAAGGGGAAACGGGGAAAAAAACACGATACATCGGTTTTCCTTTTCATATAAAAAACAAAACGGTTTTAGAAAATCGCCCTTTTTTTTTTTTTTTTAAAAAATTTTTTTCTTAAAAATTAAATCAATTAAAATTTTCTTTTTGTACATTATTATTATTATTTTTTTTTTTAATTTTTTTTTTTCATAAATTTAATTGAAACCTTCAACAAAAATGAAAGCTCGGGGGCTTTACAATCAACATTTTTTCCCCTTTAAACAAAAAAAAAAAACCCCAGAAAGAAAAAATTTCGATCAAATAAAAAAGGGTTTTTGTTGTATTTTTTTCCCTGATAAAAATTTTTACAAACGCTTTGTATTAGTTACCCTGCACAAAAGGGCCTTTCCCAGGGAGGTACAGATAAAAAGTAGCAGTCCTTTGTGGGGGGCGGGTTTTGGCGTCTTTTTTTTGCCCATTATTTGCGCGGGCCCAAATTTTGGCTAATTTGCAGAGGCTGCTGGGGGCAGGTTTTTTTCCCTGAAAAACAGTTTGGGGGGACACTTAATTTTGGGGTGTTTAAGGGGGCTGCACTTCTGCGGGGGAAACGGGGGGCGGGGGGCTAAAATCGGGGGCAGGTTTGTACGGGTTCACGGGGGGGGTCTGAGGAAAGTCGTGCAGGGGGAGGCTGCTGGGGAACCCCAATAATTTTCTCTAAAACCTGAAGGGGGGTCTCTGCGGGCTCGGTTTTTAATGTAGAACCTGCATTTTGCTCAGGTTTGTTTCTGCTCCCAGCTGGATGGGGGGCCCTGAGTTTGAGATTAAAAGGGTTTTTCCCCTTGCTGAGTTCAGGGGAAAAGGCAAATAGGGGGACAGCTGGGGGCACATGGGCCCTAAAAAGGGGGGTATATAGGGGTTTTGGGCCAATGCAGCGGGATGTTTGGTGGGCCGGGAAAGGGGTGAACCCCATAGGTGCCTGCCATGGGGATTTTGGCCAGGCTTTAAAGGCCCCAAAAAACCTTTCTGCATCAAAAAAGGCAGTCTGGGCCCCCTTCAAGTTGTCGGGTTTGGGTGTTTTTTAAAAAAAAAAAACCTTTTTCCTTCCCTCAGGAAGCTGCCTTTGGGTCAAAAAATGTTTTTCAGACTGGGGGGCCCCAGGGGTTCCAGGTGGGGTTTGCCCTTGCCGGGGTTCCCCAGGCTCCCCCGGGGGGATCTTGACGAAAGAAAGTCATTGAGGGACAGATTTTTCCCTTTGTTTTGGGGTTTTTTGCCAGGCGGGGAAAACTTCTCTCGTAGAAAAGGGAAACGATTGCTAATGAACTCACAGATCCCACTGGGGGCATTTTTCTTCTGGGGGCTCTGCAGGATGGCCATGGTGATCCCGGGCGATGGGAGGAAATAGGGGGGGGTTTCAACCCCGGGGGGGTTCTTTTTTGGGTTTTCTCTGGGTGGCTGCATTTTTCCCCCCCTGGAGGTTTTCCTTTGCCCCCCCTGCTTCATTGGGGCTGTTCCCCGAGGGGGTTCTCAAGCAGGTTTTTCCCTTTTTTCCCCCCAAAAACCCCCATCCCCCCTGTGTTTTATTGGGGGCCCTTCGCACCACACTGTCCTTGTCCCGGGGCTCGTCCCCTTCTCCCACCACATCAAAAGTCCACATCTTTTAGCGGGCAGCAAAATCTGGCCGGACATGGTCACTTTGGGACTGCTGGGCCTTTCCCGACAGGGCATCAAAAGCTTTTTGGCCAGGCTGATTTTGCCCACAATGGGGAGAAACAAAAGGGGGGAAATAGGCAAAGGACAGGCAGATGTCCACAAAGTTCCCCACTGGGTCTTCCCCCCCCGGCCCCCAACCCCAAATTAAAAGCAAGCAAGTCCCAGCTAGTGCCCGACTCCCCGTGCAATCACCAAACCCCCTTTTTGCGAGCTCCAGTGCCCCCCCCCCTCTCTCCAAACCCTTTGGGGGAAACAGATTGTCCCAAAGGGTTTAGGGAGGGGGAAGAAACAAGGGCCAGAGGAGACAATATCTGAAATGGGCAAAAAAGCACAAATGCACAAAATTTTCCCGGGCCCTTTTTTTTTCCACAGGGGGAAGCAGGGTGGGGTCCCTGATGGGGTGCCTCAAACCCCCTCACACCACTTTTAAAAATCTTCTTTTTGGCCCAAAAAGAAATTTTCCTGAAATTAAATTTCCAGTTAAAGATAAAACTGGCAAAGGGGGGGGCAACCAAAAACCACCTGACGTCACCTAAACCCCCCCCCTGCTTGGGACCCCCCCCCCCCAACCCCCAAACCATGCACAACTCAAGTTGTTTCAAAGAAAAAAGTCAAAAAAAGAGGGCAAACTACACAAACTTTTCATCATCTGCAAGAATGAGGAAACCCGGAAAACAAAAACCCCCTGGCAAAAGGGGCTAAGAAACCCCCAAAACCCGCCAAGGCAAAAAGTATGCAAACCCCGGCTGGGACACCCTGCAGGCACCTGGGCAGGGTCTGTAGGGGTCTATTTAGGGGGCAAAAACTTCATTTCCCTGCAAAGTTGGCAAAAGGGGAAAGGAAATTTTTGGGTTGCATGAAAAGGTTTCCCAAATTTTAAAGCAAATAACCAAAATTTCCCAAATACAAAACCCTTACCTCGGGCAGGGAAAGGAAAAGGGGAGGGGGGCAGAGGGCAAAAAGGGGGGACCCAGGGTGCTGGGGGAAAGGGGGGCCGAGAAAACAAACTATTGATGACTGTATCAGAAAGTAAAGAACCAAACATAACAAAAGGGGCAATAGAGGTGTGAAGTGAGTGCAGGGGGTCAGGGGGATCAGCATGAGAAAGGGGGAGGGAAAAAGGGGCCCAATTCAGAGCGCCCCAGGTGAAATGCACAGCGAGGGGGGACCACAGCTCACAACTGCTTCCAGGGACAAGCGGGGAAACCCCGGACATTTTACAGGGTTTAAATTTTTTCCCCTTTACTTTCCCTTGTGTCATAAACTGCCCCCAGAGCTAAAGACAATGGAAATCTGCAAATGGGCCCCTCCACCTCTATCCCTCCATTTCCCTCCATCCCTAAACCATCCATTTTCCATCCACCTCTATCCCATCCCCTCCCCCTCTATCCCCTCCATCCCCCCTCTATCCATCCATTCCCTCCACCTCTATCCAACCATCCACCCCTATCCCCTTCCCCTTCCATCCCCCCTATCCATCCATTTCCAAACCCCTATCCCTCCCCCACCCTATCCTTTCCCTCCCCTTCCACCCCAAATTTTAAAACCATCCTCCCTTTCCCTCCACCTCATCCATCCACCCCCACCTTTTTAAACCATCCATTCCACCTCTATCCCCTTTTATCCAACCATCCATCCACCTCTAAAAAAAACTATCCATCCATCCACCATCCATTCATCTCTAAACCATCCACCATCCCTCCAAACCACCTCTTTCCATCCATCCTTTCCCTCCAAAACCCCCCTCTAAAACCATCCCCTCCCTCCAAACCCCTATCCCCTCCATCCATCCATTCCCCCCTTCTACCATCTATTTCCCTCCATCCAACCAACCATACCACCTCTACCCTCTATCCTCCATCCATTTCCCTTCATCTCTATCCAAAACCATCCACCCCTATTCCAACCATCCCCCCATTTTCCCCTTCTATCCATCCATCCCCTCCATCTATTTTATCCATTCATCTCTAAACCATCCATCCTCCCCTATCCATTTCCCTCCATCCCCTTTTTCTAATCCCTCCACCCCCTATCCCCTCCATCCCCCTTTCCAAACCACCATCTCCCATCCATTTCCCTTCCATCCATCCATTTCCCTCTCTAATCCATCTTTTTATCCATCCCTCCACCTCCATCCCCTCCATCCAAAACCATCCATCCCCTCTAAACTCTATCCATCCTCTTTAAAATTTCCCTCCACCTCTATCCATACCCTCCATCCACCCCCCAATTTCCCTCCATCCATCTATCTCTATCCATCCATCCCTTTTAAAAAATCCACCTCTATCCCCTTTCCCTTTCCCTTCATCCATCCATCCCCCATTTCCAATATCCATCCATCTTAAAAACTCTATTTCCCTCCATCTTTTTTCCATCCACCTCTATCCATCCATCCATCTCTATTTCCCTCCCCTCCATCCATCCATCCATCCCTCCAATTTTATCTCTAACCCCCCCATCTATCCATCTATTCATCTAAAAACCCTCTCAATTTACCCCCTCCAAACCAACATTCCCTCCCCTCCACCTCCATCCATCCATCCATCCATCCACAAAATCCTCACCTCTATCCAAACCATCCCCTAGCCATCCATTCAAAATTCCCCTCCATCCACCTCACCAAAACCATTAAAAACCACCCCTGTTTCCCCTTTTCCCCTTCAACCATCCATCCAACCCCACCTCTATCCATCCATCCATCCATCCACCTCATCCATCCATTAATTTCCCCCTCGTCTTTCCACTTCTAAATCCTCCATTTCCCCCCCCCTCCCCCCCTCCCCCCCCCCTATCCATCCATTTCCCCCTCATCCCCTCCATTAAAACCCCCCCTGTCTTTCCACTTCCCCCCAATCCCTCCCCCCATCCATCCACCTCTATCTAAACCCCCCATCCCTCCATCCATCTCAAACCATCCCCCTCTATCCAATCCACCACCTCTACCCCCCCCCCCTCCATCTATTCCCCCCAGCACCTCCAAACCATCCAAACCCAAACCCCTATTTCCCTTCAACCCCACCCCCTAACCCCCTCCCTGCAAACTTCATCCATTTCCCCCTCCCATTTCCAAACCCCTCTCCATCCATCCATCTTATCCAAACTATCCATCTCTATCCATCCATCCCCTATCTATTTTAATTTTTTTCTATCTACTATCCCATTCAATTCTTTATTTTCTAATTTCTAGGAAAACTAAAATAAAAATTTTATTTATATGTTAATTTTGCCTTTCAATGATCAAGCTATAAAGGGGTATTTTTTATCTTAATTTTCTAATTTTTTAATCTCAAACTTTTTTAAACTCCCCCCCACCCATCTGTCCCCCTAAACCCCTTTTTCTTTCTTTTTCCCTTCCCTTTCCCTTTTTCTTTTTTCTTTTCCCCCCCCCTTTTCCCTTTCCCCTTTCTTTTCTTTCCCTTTTTTTCCCTTTTTTCCTTTTTCTTTGTTTTTCCTTTTTTTTTCTTTTCTTTCCTTTCCCTTTCCCCTTTTCCTTTCCCCCCCTTTTTTTCTTATTGTTTTTTTCCTTTTCTTCCCCCTTTTTCCTTTTTTTTTTTCCTTTTTCCCCTTTTTCTTTTCCTTTTTTTTTTTTTCCTTTCCCCCTTTTCCCCTTCCCTTTCTTTCTTTCCTTTACCCCTTTCCCTTTCCCCCTTTTTTTTCTTTTTCCCTTTTATTTTCCCCTTTCCCCTTTTTTTTCCCTTTTTTCCCCTTTTCCCTTTTTTTTTTTCCCCTTCCCCTTTTTTTCCTTTTTTTTCTTTTTTTTTCCCTTTTTTTTTTCTTTTTCCTTTTCCCCTTTCCTTTTTTCTTTTTTTCCCTTCCCCTTTTCCCCCCCTTTTTTCTTTCTTTTCCTTTTTCCCCCCTTTTTTCCCCTTTCTTTCTTTTTTTTTTCTTTTTTTCTTTCCCCCTTTTCCTCCTTTTTTCCCCTTTTTTTTTTTTTCCTTTTCCCCTTTTTTTCCCTCTTTCCCTTCTTCCCCCTTTTTTCCCTTTTTCCCCCCCCTTTTTCTCCTTTTTCCCGCTTTTCCTTTTTTTCCCCTTTCTTATTTTCTTTTTCCTTTTGCCCCCTTTTTTTTTTTCTCTTTTTCCCTTTTTTCCAATTTTTTTTAACTTTTTTTCCTTTTTTTCCCCTTTTTTGGCCCTTTTTCGTCTTTTCCCCCCAATTTTTTTAAAACGGGCCTTTTTTCCTTCCCCCTGGTTTCCCTCTTTACCAAACTTTAAACCGCCATTTCCTTTTTATTTTTTTTATTCCCTTTTTTCCCTTTTTTTTACCTTTTTTCCCTTTGTTTTTTTTTTCTTTCCCGTTTTTTCCCCCCTTTTTTTTCCTTTTTTTTCCTTTTTTTCCCCTTTTTCCCTTTTTTTTGGCCTTTTTTTTCCTCCTTTTTTCCCTTCATTTTTTCCCCTTTTTTTTCCCCAAATTTTTTTAATTTTTTTCCCTTTTTTCTTTTAATTTTTTTTTATTTTTTCGCTTTTTGTTCCCTTATTTCCTTTTCCCTTCCCAAATTTTTTTTTCCCCTTTTGCCTTTTCCCTTTTTTCCTTCCCTTCTCTTTTTTTTCCTTTTTAAATTTCTTTTTCTTTTCTTTTCCCCCTTTTTTTCCTTTTCTTTTTAAATTTTTTTTTTTTTTTCCAACCCCCTTCCCCCTTTTTCCCCGTTTTTTTTTTTTTTTTTTTCTTTTTTTTCTCTTTTTTTTCCTGTCTTTCCCCTTTTTCTTGGGCCTTTCTTTTTTTTTGTTTCCTTTTTTTTCCTTTTTTCCAACCCCGCCCCCCTAAAACTTTTTTCCTTTTCCCCCCCTTTGGGGGGGCCCCCCCCCCGGGGCCTTTAACCCAAAAAACCCCCCCGGGCTTTTTTTTCCCCCCTACTTTCCCCTGCTGTTTCGGGCCCTTTTTTTCCTTTTTTTCCTTTTTTCTTTTTTTGTTTTCCCTTTTTTTCTTTTTTTTTTCTTCTTTCTTCCCTTTTTCTTCTTCTTTCCCCCTTTTTTTCTTTTTTTTTCTTTCTTTCTTCTTTTTTTTTCTTTTCCTTTTTTTTTTCCCTTTTTTTTTCTTTTTTATCTTTTTTTTTCTTTTTTCCTTTTTTTCTTTTTTTCCCCTTTTTTTTTCCTTTTTTTTTTTTTTTGTTCTTATTTTTTATTTTCCCTTTTTTTTCTTCCCTTTTTTCCTTTCCTTTTTTTTCTTTTCTTTTCCTTTTGTTTAGGAAAATATCCCCCCCAATTTTTTTCGCACCCCTTTTCACTTTTTTGGCCCCGGGGGGAAAAAAAATCCTTTTAAACCCCCTTTGTTCTGTACAGCTTGGGTTTTCTTCGTCCCCCCTTTAAAGATCTGATGTTAAAACTGGTGTTGGTAAACGCCTTTTAATCCTAATTTGGAATTGGCCTTTAAAACTTGGGGGAAGGGGGGTTTAAATGAAGGCCCTTTTTTTTTTGACGAAAAACTCCCAATAATTTTTAAAAATTTTTGGATTCAGAGGGAAAAAAAATTAAACAAAGGGGGAGGAAAAAAAACCCCCAAAAAGGAACCAATATGTTTCATCCCCACACACTATTTCCTTAAATTTTTCCTTTTTTTATTTTTTAAATTTTCTAAATTTTTTTTTTCCAGTGTTTTTTCTCCCCTTTTTCTATTTATTAAAAATTAAAAACAATTTTAAACCAAAACCATCCCTTTAAAACAAAAACTCCCTTCCTTTTATTCCCTTTTTTTGTTCTAAACTTCCCGTCGTTTTACCCCCATTTGGGGGTCCCTCCCCCCCTTGTTTTTAGGGAATTAAATTTTATCTCTAGGGCACCCCTATTTCTTTTTTTCTTTTTTTTTTTTATTAAAAAAAAAATCTTTTGTTCTATCTTTAAAACCCCTTAAGGGGGAATTTTTAAAAGGGTTTTGGGGGGGAAACCGTATGTTCCCTTTTTTCAATCGTAAACCGTTCTTTTAAAAAAAAGGACCCAAACCAGTGGGAAAAAGCTTTTAAACCTTCGGGGTGAAAAAAAACGGGGGGTTTTTTTTCCCCCAGAAAAACCCCAAACCGGGGCCCGGGAAAGGGAAAACGGGGTTTAAAAGGGGAAACCCCCCTTTATTAAAAAATTGAACCCGGCTGAATTTGGGGCTTTTTTAAAGGGAAATTAAAATAAAAAGGGTGAAAGTGAGGATCAAATGTTCATCCCATTTTTCTTCTTCTTTTTTATGGTTCCTAACCTTTAAACAAAAACAACATAATTTAACAATTTTTTACTAAAAATATTATTATTATTATTCCCATTTTTTTCTTCCCCCTTTTTTGATTTTTATAACAATTAAAATTTTTTATGTTATTTTTTTTTGTTTATTTAAATATTTTGAAATTTTCCAAAAAATTTTACCATTAAAATTTTTAATTAAAATATGGGGAGGTATTAAAAATTTTTATGAAACCCCGAATTTCAACCCCAAATTAAAACCACCTTTTTTATTTTTTGATTTTTTCTATTTTGAAAAATTGGGGGGGGGTTTTTTTTTTTTTAAAATTTTAAAATTTTGGGGTTTTGGGGGGAGGCCCTATAAGAAGGAAAAAGGCCCCCCAAAAAAAACCCAATAAGGGAACCCCAAAAAATTTAAGGGGGGTAAAAACCACCCCAGGGAAACCCCATCAGAACACCCCAAAAAAATCACCAACCTTTCACACAACCCCTAAAACCCTTTTAGGTTTCCCTCCCAAACACCTTTTTCCAAACACCCCAACATCCTTTTATCCCCTTTTATAACTCCTCAACCATCCCTCCAACTTCCCCAAAACACACCCCAAACCACCCTTTTAGGGACACCCCCCCCCCCCCCCCCTCCCATTTTTCCCCCACACCTTTTTCCCCCTTTCCCCTCTTTTCCCTTCCAATTTTCATTACTTTTTGCGGTTTCCTTTTTACCATCCATCCGCAGGGGAAAAAGGTTTTGGGATAGGAGCCTTTTTAACCCCCTAACGTTTTTCCAAATAAATGATATATTTTATGCCTTTTTTTTTTAGCTTTCATTTTAATTTCAGGCTTTTTTGTTAAATTTAAATTCACTTTTAAAGGGGTTTTTTGGAATGGGTTTTTTATGTTTCCCCGCCCTTTATAAACACCCCGAATCAGGGGGGGGAGGAAGGCAAAAAAATAAAAAAGGAAAAAGGGGGATGAGGAAGGAGGGGGGAGGCCTTTCTCTTGGGGGGTTCACCCCCCAGGCTGCAAAACAAAAAAAACCCAGCAAAATTGTAATCCCCGGAAAAAGGGAAAACTTTTTTTTCAAAATATTGGACAATTTTTTTCTGTTAAAACCTTGTGGATAATTTTTTATAAAACCCCAAAATTTTCTGACAATTTTTTAAAAATATTATTTCCCCCATTAAAAATTATTATGAACCCAACCCTTTCCCATTTCCCCCCCTTTTTTTTTTCCCCTTTTTTAATTTTTTAAGGTTTAAAAATGGGGGTTTAATGGGGCCCCCCCCCCTTTTTAAACCCCTTAAAAAACCCCGACCCCCGGAACCCAAAAAAGCAAACCCCCAAAAATTAAAACCCCTTCCCTATCCCCCTTGCCCCCCAGCCCCCCCAAAAACCCCGGCTTTCCCCATCTGGCCCCCCTTTTTTTAAAACCCCCCCAAAAACCCCAAAATTTTTTAAAATAGCCCCCCAACCCCCCTTTAAACAAAACCCCGAACCCCCGGAAGAAAAAAAGCCCAAAACCCAAAGGGGTCCCCCCGTTTTCCTTTCCAATTTTTTGACCAACCCCATATGGGGGGAAAAACGAACAAAAAAAACCCCCCATAAAAAACAAATCCAAATTTTTTATTTTTTTTTGGGTTTTTTGCAAATTTCCCGCCAAAAAAATTTGCCTTTTGATGGTTTTTGTCGGTTTTTCCCTTTCCCCGAGAAAAAGGGAAAAATAAGGGAAAAAAAAATGAAGGGGGAAAAGGTTTTTATTTTAATTTTAACCCCCGGGGGCATTTTGGGGAACCCCCTTTTCCACCCCCCCAAAGGAACCCCCCTTTATTGGATTTTTGAAAAAATTTATAATTTTTTAAATTTTTATTCCCCAATAAACAAAAATTTTTAAAAAACCCAAATTTCCCCCCCACCCAATTAAATTTTGGTAAATTTCTATTTTTCTGGGGGCCCCCCCAGCAGTTTTTTGGGGCTAAAAACCTTTTAAAAACATTTCCCAAAACAAAAAAGGTCCCCAAATTTTTAAAGGGTTTTTTTTTTATTTTTGGCTTTTTAAACCATGGGGGAATAGTTTTTATTAAAGGGGGGTCCCCCCTTTTTTAATTTTTTTTTTTAAAAAAAAAAAAAAAAAAAAAAAAAAAAAAAAAAAAAAAAATTTTTTTTTAAAAATTCTTTAAGAAAATGGTTTTCCCCCCCTTTTTTAAAATTCCTTAATTTTTTATTTTAAAAAATTTTTTGTTATTTTTAAAAAAAAATTTTTCCAATTTTTTTTTTAAATTTTTACAAAAAAAAAAATTTGGGAAAACCCAAAATGTTTTAAACAAATGTTTTTAAAAAAGTTTTTTTTCCCAAAAAGTTTAAAAAAAAAATTTACTAAACAAAAAGTCCTCAAGAAAGAAGCAGGGGGACAATTTTAAAAATTTTTAAAAAAAAATCATTAAAAATTTTTGAAAACTTCCCCATGTACAAAAAAACATAAAAATTTAAAGGCATTAAATAAATAAATAAATACATTTTAGTCTTAACAAAAAAAAAAAATAAATAATAAAAGTGATAATAAAAAATAATATTTAATTAAATAAATAATAGTAAAAAAAAAAGTAACATAATGATAATAATAAAAATAAACATAAATTTAAAAAGAAAAAACAATAACAAAGTAAAAAAACCCAAAACATATTTTTTAATAAAAAAAAAATAATTTTAAATTTTTAAAAATAGTTAAAAAAAACAAAGTAAAAAAAAAAAAATAACAAAAATAAAAAAATAATTAAATAAATTTAAAATTTTTAAAACAAATTAAAAAAAAATAATAATAAAAAAAAATAAAAAAATAATAAATAATTAAATTAATAATAATAAATAGAAGATTTTTTAAAAGGGTTTTAAAACTTTTTTTCTATGATTGCTCTTTGGACCCTTTTAGGCCCTTTATAAAAAAAAAAAAATAAATAAAAAAGCCCCAAAACATACAGTTTAAAACATGATTTTAAAATCCCGATTAAAAACAAGAATTATTGTTTAAAAACACGACCTATAAGATACAATGTGGGGAAACGTGCAATATTTATTTAACGTCTTAAAATTTAAAATTTTTAAAAATTTAAATTAAAAATTTCTGGCTGTTTTATTTTTTTTGTAAGAAATTTTTGAGGGGGTTTGGGGGGGGAAACCCTTGCATCATATCTGTCCCCCCCCACATTCCCCCAAATCACATAACTAATCATTCTCATTTTTGAAAAATTTCAAGTTTTGCAAAGTTTTTTATAATAAGGTTTCAGGTTTTTGTTTTGGGAATTGACCCTCAAAGTATATAGTAATGTCACCAAATTTTATCAATTTTTTAGAAATTTTTTTTCCCATAAATCCTTTTTAAAATTTTAAAGTTTTCAATTTTTTAAAAAAAAAAGTAAACCCCCTTTAAAATTGGATTGTGGGAACCCGCCGTATTCCCCCCAAAAACTTTCCCCAAACATTGTACCCTTTAAAACCCCCTTTGCACCCCGGTCAATGTTTAATTTTTCCCTGGGGGTTTACCAAGGGTGCACTGGGGGACAAAATGGGAGAAAGGGGGGCCTTTGCAGGGTCCCTTTTTGAGGGGGCCTTTGCAGGCAAAGAGAAAAAATCAAAAAAGCACAAAATTTTACCTTTCTCTGGAGGTACAGATTGGGGGCCCCCACCCTTTTTCCCTCCTGGACCACGTGCGGTTGCATAGGTTGTACCAAAGATAAAGTTCCCCAACCTTTTTTTCAGCACCCTTAGATCTTCCCCTAGAAAACCCTCCCAGGGGCGGCCAAAAACCATTGATCAAAACCCGTGTAGCCCCGTGGCGTAAACCAGAGTCCCAATTTTGGGCCCCGGGTGGGGGAAAAATTTGGGCCACACCCCCCCCGTCCCCCCCCCACTTTTTCAGATTTTAAGGGCCCTTTTTTAGCATTCTATATTCAAAAAAAACCCTTTTGAATTGGGAAACATCTTTCCCCCCTTTATTATGTATTAATTTCACCATTTATGTTAAACCCCATCCTGGTATATATTTTGGGTCCCCTTTTAAAAATGATCTCCCATCCTGGGGATAAACTGTTTCCCCCATCCCGGTATATTTTTTTCCTCCATTTCCCGGTATATTCCCCATTTTCCCGGGAAATTTTTCCCCATCCTGGTATATATGTTTCCCCTTCTTTCCCGGGGGTAATATGTCCCCACATACTGGTATATTTTTTTTCCCCCCCTCCTGGGATATATAATCCCCTTTCCCCCTGGTATATTTACCAAAAATTTTTGTATATATTTTTTCCCCCGTCCTGATATTTATATCTCCCCCCCGTATGTAATGTTCCCCCTTTTTGGTATATTTTGTCCCCCCCGTGGTATACATGGGCCCCCATCCTGGTAATATGGGCCCCATCCCTGGTATATATAAAAGTCCCCAAACTTGGTAAAAAATATGTCCCCCATCTTGGGGGTTTTTTAAAATATGTCCCCCCCCCCCCCCCTCTTTTGGGATATATAAGTCCTCACCCTGGGAAATTAAAGTCCCCCATCCAGGTGTATTGTGCCCCATCCTGGTATATATATATTCCTCCCTCCTATATAATTTTTCCTCCATCTTTGGGATATATTATCCCTTTTTAAATGGGTTTTATATGTCCCCCATACTTGTATTTATTTCCACCATCCTTTATATCTGTCCCTCATCCTGGTATATTCTGTCCCCCATCCTGGGATAATTTTTCCCCCAACCGGTATATTAAAAGTCTTCACCCCGGTATATTTTGTCCCCCCCTCCTGGTATATTAAAGTCCCCAACTTTTGGGATATTTTGTCCCCCCATTTCCCGGTATATATATGTCCCCCAAAAACCCCAGTTTTAAAATGTTTTCCCCCTTTCCCGGGGAAAACTGTGGGACTATGACCTGGGGTCCACCTTCCCCCCTTTGTGAAGGACAGTACTCCTTTCCGGGGCTGTTGCATTTTAAAAACAACATAACAAAACAACAATTTAAATGTGTAAAAAAGTAAAAAATTTAAAAAAAAACCAAAAAAATTCAAAAGAGTTCAAAAGCAGTCTCAAAAGATTTGTCTATTTTTTCCCCCTGGGGGTGGGAAATATTTTTTACAAAAAAAAAGTTTCCCCCGTGCCACAATAGTCCCCTAGTATGTAATGGTCCATTTTTAAAAAATAAAAAAGGGTAAAATTTTAAAAATAATTTCAATGAGTTCATACAAAGGAAAAAACTCGTGGTGGGTGGGCTTAAATTTTTTTCAAAAATTTTTTTAACGTTGCATTATATAGGAAAATTAAAACATAAATTAAACAATTTCCCTACGTGGGCTCACTTTTCCCGGCCGTAAGGGGCTTTCAAGTCCTCCCCGGCCATCCCGGTCACAGCATAAAAAGGCCAAGGTCTAACTCCCCATAAATTTGCCCCCTTAAAGGGGCCCCTCTCCCCCTTTCCCCACCCTTTCTGTACCCCTATGCTTACTGGGTTTTATTCCCTTTGTTACTTTAAACTAAAAAAAACAAACGTAATTTAAATTTTTTCACTATTTTTGGGCCCTTTTTATGAGCTGGTTTTCCCGACCCCTGGGTACTTTCGTTTTGATCTTCTTAAATACAGGGGTACCTGGTTACTAAGCATAAAAGCTACGATAAAAGGGGTACCCTTTAGGGTTTTTTTAATTCTGAAAAGGGGGTCTGACATAGACTGGCAAGTTTACTGGGCTCAGGATTTGTCCCCTTCCCGTTTTTTTCCTCTAAGGGTTCAACTTTCCCGTTCTTCTAATCCCTTTGGGGCCTTTCCCTTTTTGTTGCTGCACGGGTTTAGGTGGTAGTGCAGGCACTAGTTCAGGTACCACAAAATTTAAAGAAAATCAAGCCCTTGGGGGCTAAAACTGCCCATGATAGTTTCGCCCCCGGTTTTGGGAAAAAACCCCCCTAAACTGTTTTGGAACACAAAACTTCTTTTTTTTCTTAGATCCATTTTGGGATAGGGTTTTTGGATTTTTTTCTGGGTCTTCAGGGTTTTTAGGACACTACTTTTTAAGTGGTCTCCCGGATACCCGGGTGAGGATTCTTGGGCCCCCATCTTTGCTGTTTAACATACTTTTATTGTCAAAGTTTGATGGGAAAAAGGGGTTTGGTGTTTTTTCCCTTATCTCCAAAATTTGGAGTCCCCAATCCTTTTTTTAAAATTTTTCACCTGTTGCAAAGTTGCCTGAACTTTTGGGGTTGAAGGTTCTTTTTGCTTTGTCTTCTTTGGGGACTTTTTTCTACACATTTTGGATTTGGGGAAATTCGTTTACAGGGATCCCAATTGGTTTAATCTGAATTTTTAACTGGTTTTTAAAATTTCCCCCTACCCAAAAAACAATTGGTGCACCGGGGGTTTTTTCTCTCAGAAAAACTGGGGGAAATTTTTTTGGGTTAACTCATGGAATTGGGTTTAAAAAATCAAAACCAAGCAGGTAACACCGGGCCATTGATTCCTTTTTGGATGCGGGGAAGGTCTTCCTAATCAATCACTATGTGGTTCATCCTTTTTCCCTAAGCCATTTTTGTGGTAAAAGCTGTTTCCCCAAAAATTTTCTAAAATTCGTACATTTCAAAATTTCCCCTTTGGAAAAACTGAGACTCAAACGGGGCCTTATCCCTAATACCTTTGGGGGGACCAGAGGTTCAAAAGTATGTCGGAAATTTTTTCCCGCAGTTTTTTCGCGTAAAAATCTTTTACTACCCCCACAAGGAAAAAGAATAAGGCCCATTTCAACAAACAAACCCAGACTCTTGTGTTAATTTGACGTGGCAGGGCTACTAATTTTTAATGGTCTTTTGTTTAAGGACTTAGGGGAGCTCCTGACTTTTTAAAACCTTTCCCCTTAGGGTTTCAGGGGCCCATTTTTCAAAAATTTTCCCCAAATTTATTTCTCATCCAACCCTTAAAATCTTTTCTTAAAGAAAATTCCAACTTTTTATTAAAAGTCCACCCCCTCAGGGTTTTTGGCTTCAGGAAAAAGGGGGACTGCTTCCCCTTCCGCCCCCCCCTCTTTTTTTTAGGTGAAGTCTTAATTGACACCCGGCCTCCATCTTTTTTTCCAACCAAAACCAATTTTGCTGACTCCAGGGGGTTTTAAGGATTGTTGTCAGTGAGATGGGAATTCGAGCAGCCGGGGGTTGTTTTAAAAAAATTCTGTTTAAAACCCAAAAAACAGCCAAGTTTAACTTGAAGGAAAAAGAAAGATAAAAGTATAGAACTCATAGGGACCTAAGGGGACATATGAGGAATTTTTTAAAACAAAAATTTTTAAAAACCCTTCTTAATAACCTTCGCAAACTCCACATGTTTCGACGAATAGGGCCTCCCAAAAAGGGGGTTGAAGGAATGTAGTTTTCGGGTTTTTCAGTAGGTCGGGGGCTTCCTCTTGGTGGGCCCTCTCACACGGTAAAAACCAAAAATCACCACAGCATAATGGGTTTTCCAAAAGGGTCAAAGCAAAAACCCTTTTCCCCCAGGCCCGTAGGGGGACCCAACTTGGGGCCTTTTTTTGGGAAGATCCCCATAAATACTGGGGCTGGGGGGGGAGTTATTGAGTTGAGACACCAAAAACTTGGGAGGTTCTGGGGGTCGATGGCCGTTTGGTACCAGGGACCCGAACAGCCTCCAATATCCTGCAAGGTCTAAGGGGGGCCGGAAAAAGAGGAAACCAGGAAAAACAAAGTGGGAACCAGGAGGGGCCGCGTTGGTTCACCCAAACAACAAAACCGGACACCGGGGTTTTTTTTGGGGGGGCACCCCCCCCGCAGGAACCCCGGTAAAAAACCCTGGATACTTCAACTCCCGGGCCCCCTGCCAGTCACCCACCAGGGGGCCAGGCACAAATTGGGGGGAAAAGGGTAGTCCCCCAAAGGGTTCCCTCGACACACAGGTGGAAGGGGAAAGCGGGAGGGAACCAAGCTTCACCGGGGGGGGGGGGTTCAAAACCACACAGGGAAACAAGGAGGCCTTATACCCACTCCTGTGGAGACCCGAAGTGCACCGAACACCCGGGATGCCCCCGGCGTTTACCTCATAAAACCCAAAAAGGAAAGGGGTTTGGGGGTTGTCATTTTTTTTCCTTCCCCCCTCCCCCGCCACCACAGAACGTCCCCTTTTTTCCAACCCCCCAATCCTTCTCCATCCCTCTCTTCTAAAAAAATACCCCGGGACCACTCCGTTTGGGGACTTCAAACCCACGCTAAAACCCCATCATCCCGGGGCCCACGCACGCGGGTGAGTCACCAGAACCACAGATGGGTCACGAACACTTACATTTTTATTCCCTTCCAATTCCCCCTTTTTTAGTTGACCACCAGGGCCACCGGATCTGGGCAGGCCACCAGTGACATCCCTACCGCAGCAGAGGGCCCAGATACCCCGAGTCCCCATACTCTGGGCTATTAATTTTTGGCGTCACAACAGGATTCCGTGCCCGGTGCTACCGGGACTGTGTGCCGTGTTTTGAATTTGTGATTTGTGACTTTTAAAAATTATGCCCCATTACTGAGCCGTAGAGCGGGAAGGAAGGGGTTGTGACGGCTTGCAGAGCGCGAAAATGAAACCCGCCCCTTGCTCTGCCGAACCCTCCGAAGCACAGCGCATAATCCGAAAACTCCCGAACTGTTTAACTGCTTAAAAGACTGGCCGTAAATCACTAGGGGGGCCCCCGAAAATGTCCACTGCGTCCAGCGACAATTTGAAAAAACCTTTGCAGACCCCGTGAACCACCCCCAAGCGACCATGCTGCAACCAGTAGGGCCGCCGACCCACCGGGCCGTAGCCCCGATAATGCCGTTTCCCCTACCGTAATCCCGGGTGGCTAAGTGGTTTACCCCAGTATGATGGCCGCCCTGATACCTTGTCCCCTTCAAAAAAAAAAATCTGCAGCGTGTTGGAAATGTATGCAATGACCGGTCAGCAGCGCGCTGCTGTGGTGTTGGGACAGTTAACGGGTGCAGCAGAAAGAGAGTCCTGGTCCACTGCTGAACGAGGATCAGTAGCTATAATTTTAGACAAACAAAAACTTACTTTTTAGGACTGTAATGAGGCTGACATAAGAATGCGCTTCTGCCATTGCTACCAAATGCTGGAAGATGTCATCTGGACCTATGCATGGCGCTTACGGAGGCAAGTCAGCCCTGTAGTGTCCATGACAAGAATAAACTATCGATTGAGCAGTTTACCCGGTGACTTCTATCACTAGAGGACAACAAAAAACCTGCGCTGGTGGTCCCTAAACCACCTGGACACTGATTTCAACACTCTAAAGGGCATGGCCATAAAGGGGTTACAGCCAGTGGAGACTCCTGAAGCTGTCATCCGGCGGTTTTGGAGAGTGTCAAAGCTCCGGCAATAACAACACCAGTACCTGCGCCCGCAACTGAAAGCCGTGTTTAGTCCCTAACTCGGATAGAATTGACTCTTTGTATTGGTGCACCCTTTGGGAAAAAAAAGTGCCACTGTTATGGAAGCCCTACAGCTGCAGCAGGGGCCAAAGCCACTGCCTAAACCCCAATCTCTAATCCCCTTGATGCAGCCCCGAGGTGTCCCGTGGGTGAAGGGAAGAAGCCACGTCGCCCCGAGGAAGGGGCCACCGACCGACAGCTCCATAGAGGGAAAATCTGCCGACACTGCAGCAAACCGGCCACATCGCACGGTACTGCCTTTTAAAGAGCAGACCCCGGGGGCTGGGGCCGAATCCCGGGAGTAACTCAAAAGGGTCCAGCCGATGGTTGATG
>JARQOC010001634.1:0-37611 GCA_033576535.1 Allobates femoralis
TGTGTGTGTATAGTGTCTGCTGTGTGTGTGTCTGCTGTGTGTGTATAGTGTCTGCTGTGTGTGTCTGCTGTGTGTCTGCTGTGTGGTATAGTGTCTGCTGTGTGTGTTGTGTGTGTGTATGTGTCTGCTGTGTGTGTGTGCTGTGTGTGTGTATAGTGTGTCTGTTGTGTGTGTGTGTATAGTGTGTGTTGTTGGTGTGTGTGTGTGTGTGTATAGTGTGTGTTGTGTGTGTGTGTATAGTGTGTGTTGTGTGTGTGTGTATAGTGTGTGTTGCTGTGTGTGTATAGTGTGTGTTGTGTGTGTGTTGTGTGTGTTGTGTGTGTGTGTATTAGTTGTGTGTTGTGTGTGTTGTGTGTGTGTGTGTATAGTGTGTGTCTGCTGTGTGTGTCTGTGTGGTGTATAGTGTGTGTCTGCTGTGTGTGTATAGTGTGTGTCTGTGTGTGTGTATAGTGTGTTCTGTGTGTGTGTATAGTGTGTGTCTGCTGTGTGGTGTACACACTGTTGGAGTAGCTGTGAGGCTCCAGTTACACATGATGCTGTTATCCCTTATGATCCTTCCTTATCCTCCTCTCCATGGGGCCCAGCAGTGTATGGAGCCCCCCCCCGGGGCCATTACTGAGGATATGTATGATCTCAGCCCTGTCCTCCTGGGGGATCACATTATACTCTGGGCTTTGTCTGGGGCAGACATTGTCCTTTTATCTGCACTGACACACTGTAGCAAACCCTCAGGAGGCAGAGAGATTACAGCTGTGTCCATGACAACAGAGGAGCTCAGAGATACATTGCAGCATCCAGGGTAGTGGAGCCCCCGAACCTCTGACCCCCCCCCCCCCCTTCCCTTCTCTTCTCCCTCATACCCAGCTCCCGTATCTTCGCCCCCTCTCGTCCCCATACCTGACTCCCGTGATACATTGTATCCAGGGCTGTGGAGTCAGTGGCTCTCTGACCCCCCCCCCCCCCCCCATCATTCCCAGCTCCCAAACCTCCAGCCCCCCATACCCGCTTCCTGTGATTCATTTATTGTACATTGTGACCTCTTACTTTATTTGTTATTAGGATATAATAATCAGATATTTATATACAACATAATAATAATAATAATAATATTCAGCACACTCCCCCTCCATCACCTGGACTCCATTATCAGATGATTACTGTATAATAATAATATTCAGCACACTCCTCCTCCATCACCTGGACTCCATTATCAGATGATTACTGTATAATAATAATATTCCGCACACTCCCCCTCCATCACCTGGACTCCATTATCAGATGATTACTGTATAATAATAATATTCAGCACACTCCTCCTCCATCACCTGGACTCCATTATCAGATGATTACTGTATAATAATAATATTCAGCACACTCCTCCTCCATCACCTGGACTCCATTATCAGATGATTACTGTATAATAATATTCAGCACACTCCTCCTCCATCACCTGGACTCCATTATCAGATGATTACTGTATAATAATAATATTCAGCACACTCTCCCCCATCACCTGGACTCCATTATCAGATGATTACTGTATAATAATAATATTCAGCACACTCCTCCTCCATCACCTGGACTCCATTATCAGATGATTACTGTATAATAATAATATTCAGCACACTCCCCCTCCATCACCTGGACTCCATTATCAGATGATTACTGTATAATAATAATATTCAGCACACTCCTCCCCCATCACCTGGACTCCATTATCAGATGATTACTGTATAATAATAATATTCAGCACACTCCCCCTCCATCACCTGGACTCCATTATCAGATGATTACTGTATAATAATAATATTCAGCACACTCCTCCTCCATCACCTGGACTCCATTATCAGATGATTACTGTATAATAATAATATTCAGCACACTCCTCCTCCATCACCTGGACTCCATTATCAGATGATTACTGTATAATGATAATATTCAGCACACTCCTCCTCCATCACCTGGACTCCATTATCAGATGATTACTGTATAATGATAATATTCAGCACACTCCTCCCCCATCACCTGGACTCCATTATCAGATGATTACTGTATAATAATAATATTCAGCACACTCCCCCTCCATCACCTGGACTCCATTATCAGATGATAACGGTATAATAATAATATTCAGCACACTCCCCCTCCATCACCTGGACTCCATTATCAGATGATTACTGTATAATAATAATATTCAGCACACTCCTCCTCCATCACCTGGACTCCATTATCAGATGATAACTGTATAATAATAATATTCAGCACACTCCTCCTCCATCACCTGGACTCCATTATCAGATGATTACTGTATAATAATAATATTCAGCACACTCCTCCCCCATCACCTGGACTCCATTATCAGATTACTGTATAATAATAATATTCAGCACACTCCTCCTCCATCACCTGGACTCCATTATCAGATGATTACTGTATAATAATAATATTCAGCACACTCCCCCTCCATCACCTGGACTCCATTATCAGATGATTACTGTATAATAATAATATTCAGCACACTCCTCCTCCATCACCTGGACTCCATTATCAGATGATTACTGTATAATAATAATATTCAGCACACTCCCCCTCCATCACCTGGACTCCATTATCAGATGATTACTGTATAATAATAATATTCAGCACACTCCTCCTCCATCACCTGGACTCCATTATCAGATGATTACTGTATAATGATAATATTCAGCACACTCCTCCCCCATCACCTGGACTCCATTATCAGATGATTACTGTATAATAATAATATTCAGCACACTCCCCCTCCATCACCTGGACTCCATTATCAGATGATAACGGTATAATAATAATATTCAGCACACTCCTCCTCCATCACCTGGACTCCATTATCAGATGATTACTGTATAATAATAATATTCAGCACACTCCTCCCCCATCACCTGGACTCCATTATCAGATTACTGTATAATAATAATATTCAGCACACTCCCCCTCCATCACCTGGACTCCATTATCAGATGATTACTGTATAATAATAATATTCAGCACACTCCTCCTCCATCACCTGGACTCCATTATCAGATGATTACTGTATAATAATAATATTCAGCACACTCCCCCTCCATCACCTGGACTCCATTATCAGATGATTACTGTATAATAATAATATTCAGCACACTCCTCCTCCATCACCTGGACTCCATTATCAGATGATTACTGTATAATGATAATATTCAGCACACTCCTCCCCCATCACCTGGACTCCATTATCAGATGATTACTGTATAATAATAATATTCAGCACACTCCTCCCCCATCACCTGAGCTCCATTATCAGATGATTACTGTATAATAATAATATTCAGCACACTCCCCTCCATCACCTGGACTCCATTATCAGATGATTACTGTATAATAATAATATTCAGCACACTCCCCCTCCATCACCTGGACTCCATTATCAGATGATTACTGTATAATGATAATATTCAGCACACTCCCCCTCCATCACCTGGACTCCATTATCAGATGATAACGGTATAATAATAATATTCAGCACACTCCTCCTCCATCACCTGGACTCCATTATCAGATGATTACTGTATAATAATAATATTCAGCACACTCCTCCCCATCACCTGGACTCCATTATCAGATGATTACTGTATAATAATAATATTCAGCACACTCCCCCTCCATCACCTGGACTCCATTATCAGATGATTACTGTATAATAATAATATTCAGCACACTCCCCCTCCATCACCTGGACTCCATTATCAGATGATTACTGTATAATAATAATATTCAGCACACTCCTCCTCCATCACTGGACTCCATTATCAGATGATTACTGTATAATAATAATATTCAGCACACTCCCTCCATCACCTGGACTCCATTATCAGATGATAACTGTATAATAATAATATTCAGCACACTCCCCCCCATCACCTGGACTCCATTATCAGATGATTACTGTTAATAATAATATTCAGCACATCCTCCCCATCACCTGGACTCCATTATCAGATTACTGTATAATAATAATATTCAGCACACTCCCCTCCATCACTGGACTCCATTATCAGATGATTACTGTATAATAATAATATTCAGCACACTCCCCCTCCATCACCTGGACTCCATTATCAGATGATTACTGTATAATAATAATATTCAGCACACTCCTCCTCCATCACCTGGACTCCATTATCAGATGATTACTGTATAATAATAATATTCAGCACACTCCTCCCCATCACCTGGACTCCATTATCAGATGATTACTGTATAATATAATATTCAGCACACTCCCCCCCATCACCTGGACTCCATTATCAGATGATTACTGTATAATAATAATATTCAGCACACTCCTCCTCCATCACCTGGACTCCATTATCAGATGATTACTGTATAATGATAATATTCAGCACACTCCTCCTCCATCACCTGGACTCCATTATCAGATGATTACTGTATAATATAATATTCAGCACACTCCTCCCCATCACCTGGACTCCATTATCAGATGATTACTGTATAATAATAATATTCAGCACACTCCCCCTCCATCACCTGGACTCCATTATCAGATGATAACGTATAATAATAATATTCAGCACACTCCTCCTCCATCACCTGGACTCCATTATCAGATGATTACTGTATAATATAATATTCAGCACACTCCTCCTCCATCACCTGGACTCCATTATCAGATGATTACTGTATAATGATAATATTCAGCACACTCCCCTCCATCACCTGGACTCCATTATCAGATGATTACTGTATAATAATAATATTCAGCACACTCCCCTCCATCACTGGACTCCATTATCAGATGATTACTGTATAATAATAATATTCAGCACACTCCTCCTCCATCACCTGGACTCCATTATCAGATGATTACTGTATAATAATAATATTCAGCACACTCCTCCCTCCATCACCTGGACTCCATTATCAGATGATTACTGTATAATAATAATATTCAGCACACTCCTCCCCATCACCTGGACTCCATTATCAGATGATTACTGTATAATAATAATATTCAGCACACTCCTCCTCCATCACCTGGACTCCATTATCAGATGATTACTGTATAATATAATATTCAGCACACTCCCCTCCATCACCTGGCTCCATTATCAGATGATTACTGTATAATAATAATATTCAGCACACTCCTCCCCCATCACCTGGACTCCATTATCAGATGATTACTGTATAATATAATATTCAGCACACTCCTCCTCCATCACCTGGACTCCATTATCAGATGATTACTGTATAATAATAATATTCAGCACACTCCTCCTCCATACCTGGACTCCATTATCAGATGATTACTGTATAATGATAATATTCAGCACACTCCCCTCCATCACCTGGACTCCATTATCAGATGATTACTGTATAATAATAATATTCAGCACACTCCTCCTCCATCACCTGGACTCCATTATCAGATGATTACTGTATAATAATATATTCAGCACACTCCTCCTCCATCACCTGGACTCCATTATCAGATGATTACTGTATAATAATAATATTCAGCACACTCCTCCTCCATCACCTGGACTCCATTATCAGATGATTACTGTATAATGATAATATTCAGCACACTCCCCTCCATCACCTGGACTCCATTATCAGATGATAACTGTATAATAAAAATATTCAGCACACTCCTCCCCCATCACCTGGACTCCATTATCAGATGATTACTGTATAATAATAATATTCAGCACACTCCTCCTCCATCACCTGGACTCCATTATCAGATGATTACTGTATAATAATAATATTCAGCACACTCCTCCTCCATCACTGGACTCCATTATCAGATGATTACTGTATAATAATAATATTCAGCACACTCCCCTCCATCACCTGGACTCCATTATCAGATGATTACTGTATAATAATAATATTCAGCACACTCCCCTCCATACCTGGACTCCATTATCAGATGATTACTGTATAATAATAATATTCAGCACAAAAAAAAAAAAAAAAAAAAAAAAAAAAAAAAAAAAAAAAAAAAAAAAAAAAAAAAAAAAAAAAAAAAAAAAAAAAAAAAAAAACCCCCCCCCCCCCCCCCCCCCCCCCCCCCCCCCCCCCCCCCCCCCCCCCCCCCCCCCCCCCCCCCCCCCCCCCCCCCCCCCCCCCCCTCACTGGACTCCATTATCAGATGATTACTGTATAATGAAATATTCAGCACACTCCTCTCCATCACCTGGACTCCATTATCAGATGATTACTGTATAATATAATATTCAGCACACTCCCCCTCCATCACCTGGACTCCATTATCAGATGATTACTGTATAATAATAATATTCAGCACACTCCTCCTCCATCACCTGGACTCCATTATCAGATGATTACTGTATAATAATAATATTCAGCACACTCCTCCCCATCACCTGGACTCCATTATCAGATGATTACTGTATAATAATAATATTCAGCACACTCCCCCTCCATCACCTGGACTCCATTATCAGATGATTACTGTATAATAATAATATTCAGCACACTCCTCCTCCATCACCTGGACTCCATTATCAGATGATTACTGTATAATGATAATAGATAATATTCAGCACACTCCCTCCTCCATCACCTGGACTCTATTATCAGATGATTACTGTATAATAATAATATTCAGCACACTCCCCCTCCATCACCTGGACTCCATTATCAGATGATTACTGTATAATAATAATATTCAGCACACTCTCCCCTCCATCACCTGGACTCCATTATCAGATGATTACTGTATAATAATAATATTCAGCACACTCCCCTCCATCACCTGGCTCCATTATCAGATGATTACTGTATAATAATAATATTCAGCACACTCCTCCTCCATCACCTGGACTCCATTATCAGATGATTACTGTATAATAATAATATTCAGCACACTCCCCCTCCATGTATCAGCTGTTTTGGGCTGGGTCCATTTTCTAGTGACTCCCCAGCCCTGATCTCAGGGGGGTCGGGACTAGTCCCCACAGCTGTCAGGAGGTCGGTCAGCCTGTGAATGTCAGGGCAAGGGAGGCCGGGGCTGATGGGGAGTGAGGCTGTGCCTGTGGACCCACCTGACAAGTCTGCGGGCCCCTGTGTACAGATGTGGCCCCGGGTTAATGGCTCTCTATCTGCTCCCTTGTTTGTCTCGGCCCCCTGTGCTGATGGTATTAACCCTTGCATGCCCAGCAGGCTGTGTTCCCTCTCCAGTCTGTTGTTCCCTGTTATCAGCCATATTTCTGTGCACACAGGACCCTGCCGGTGTGTGACCTGTGTCCGCCCTGTGGTAGCGGTGGAGGGGCCCTGGCATCGCCCGCAGGTCCTATCACCATCTGTCACCACATACAGTCAGTACATCACCATCTGTCACCATCAGTCGCCCATCACTATGTGTGTACACACAACTGATACGTAACCAGTGGTGGGTGCAAGGGCGTTTTTCCCATTGCCGGTGTTAACTCTGGGTGCCCGGTGGATGTGGTGCAGCCTGGCAGTGCTGTGTTAAGCCCTCAGTGCCCAGTGGGGTGCTGTGCAGCCTGGCAGTGCTGTGTTAACCCCTCAGTGTCCGGTGGGGTGCAGTGCAACCTGCTAGTGCCGGTGTTAACCCTCTCAGTGCCCAGTGGGTGCAGTGCACTTTGGCAGTGCCGGTGTTAGCCTCTGTGCCCACTGGCTTGGATGCGGAGCAGTCTGGCAGTGCTGGTGTTAACCTCATGCCGTTGTCTGTGCCTTAGCAGTGCCATGTTAGCTCTGTCCGTGGCGTGGTCGGAGCAGCCTGGCAGTGCTGGTGTTAACCCCTCAGTGCCTGGTGGGTGCGAGCAGCCTGGCAGTTCCGGTGTTAACCCCTCGGTGCCTGGTGGGTGCAGAGCAGCCTGGCAGTTCCGGTGTTAACTCCTCTGTGCCCGGGGCCAGCATTCTCAGAAGTGGTCCAGCATTCTCCTGCCGGCTGATGCTGCTCGGTTGCCAGGTTACGGCCGCTCCTCCTTTGTGTCTCGCCCCCTCCTCTCGTCCTCCCCTTCCCCCTCCCTGCCCTCGGAGATGGAGCAGCATAGGAGCCATTACGCCGTACAGAAGGCGTCTCTCTCCGGGTGCAGAGCGGCGGGGCCGGTGATGTAATCCAGGGCGGTGGTGGCAACAGCGGTCCCCGACCTTCTTCCATATCACCGCGGTGCTGCATCCCTGGAGGAAGAGAGGAGGGCAGGTGGCATGGAGCATCCCGGTGGTGACTGGGGGCCCAGGCACAGTGACACTGACATCTCCGTAGACCGGGCACACAGACACTGACATCTCCGGATACTCTGCCGCCATTTGCCAGTGATTGTGGGAGAAGCGCGGCTGCCGTCCTGTGATCTCTAACTCTTCTCTTCTCTCCATTCCTTGCCTTTACCCTTGTGTGACCATGAAGCAGGCCCCAACCACCAGGAAGGTACCGCCCAGCTCCTTGTCTGTGCCCCCTTTGCACGGCCCCACTGTCTGTGCCCCCTTGCCCGTGTTGCATGATGTGTCTGTGGGGAGAGGGTGCTGAGGAGTGGCGAACTGGGATGACCCCAGGGAACGGCTGTGCATAGGGCCCCGGAGGATCGACTCCACATGGGGCTCCCTGGGATACACTCTGCGTAGGGCCCCCCTGGGTAATGGGTCTGCATTGGGGCTCCCAAGAATGACTTTGCATAGAGCCATCACTGCCCAAGAGACCAGCTGGAGTCCTCTCCTGTTTGCTTCTCAGAAAGCTGGGTGACTGGGGATCAAGATCTAGGCTCGCCCCTTCCAAAGGTGCTGGAGATCTGGAGTTGTTCCCCGCGGTGCTGGAGATCTGGAGTTGTTCCCTGCGGTGCTGGAGATCTGGGGTCCTTCCCTGCGGTGCTGGAGATCTGGGGTCCTTCCCTGCGGTGCTGGAGATCTGGGGTCCTTCCCTGCGGTGCTGGAGATCTGGGGTCGTTCCCTGCGGTGCTGGAGATCTGGGGTCCGTTCCCTGCGGTGCTGGAGATCTGGGGTCGTTCCCTTGGTGCTGGAGATCTGGGGTCGTTCCCTGCGGTGCTGGAGATCTGGGGTCTTCCCCTGCGGTGCTGGAGATCTGGGGTCCTTCTCCGCAGTGCTGGAGATCTGGAGTCGTTCCCTGGGTGCTGGAGATCTGGTATCGTTCCCCGGGTGCTGGAGATCTAGGGTCCTTCCCTGTGGTGCTGGAGATCTGGGGTCCTTCCCTGTGGTGCTGGAGATCTGGGGTCCTTCCCTGTGGTGCTGGAGATCTGGGGTCCTTCCCTGTGGTGCTGATATCTGGGGTCCTTCCCTGCGGTGCTGGAGATCTGGGGTCCTTCCCTGGGTGCTGGAGATCTGGGGTCCTTCCCTGTGGTGCTGGAGATCTGGGGTCCTTCCCTGGGTGCTGGAGATCTGGGGTCCTTCCCTGTGGTGCTGGAGATCTGGGGTCCTTCCCTGTGGTGCTGGAGATCTGGGGTCCTTCCCTGTGGTGCTGGAGATCTGGGGTCCTTCCCTGTGGTGCTGGAGATCTGGGGTCCTTCCCTGTGGTGCTGGAGATCTGGGGTCCTTCCCTGTGGTGCTGGAGATCTGGGGTCCTTCCCTGTGGTGCTGGAGATCTGGGGTCCTTCCCTGTGGTGCTGGAGATCTGGGGTCCTTCCCTGTGGTGCTGGAGATCTGGGGTCCTTCCCTGTGGTGCTGGAGATCTGGGGTCCTTCCTGCGGTGCTGGAGATCTGGGGTCCTTCCTGCGGTGCTGGAGATCTGGGGTCCTTCCCTGCGGTGCTGGAGATCTGGGGGTCCTTCCCTGCGTGCTGGAGATTGGGGTCTCTTCCCTGCTGTGCTGGAGATTGGGGGTCTTCCCTCGCGGTGCTGGAGATGTGGGGTATCTCTCGCGGTGCTGGAGATTGGGTGTCCTCTCGCGTGCTGGAGATTGGGGTGTCCTCGCTGTGCTGGAGATGTGGGGTGTTCCTCGCTGTGCTGGAGATTGGGGTAGTCTCTCGCGTGCTGGAGATGTGGGGTGTCCCTCGCTGTGCTGGAGATGTGGGGTCTTCCCTCGCTGTGCTGGAGATCGTGGGTAGTCCTCTCGCGGTGCTGGAGATTGGGGTCTTCCTCGCGGTGCTGGAGATGTGGGGTCCTCCCTGCGGTGCTGAGTCTGGGGTCCTCTCCTGCGGTGCTGGAGATCTGGGGTCTTCCGCGGTGCTGGAGATGTGGGGTGTCTCCTGCGGTGCTGGAGATTGGGGTAGTCCCTGCGGTGCTGGAGATGTGGGGTACTTCCTGCGGTGCTGGAGATGTGGGTAGTCCTCTGCGGTGCTGGAGATGTGGGGGTCTCTCGCTGGTGCTGGAGATGTGGGTCAGTTCTCTCGCGGTGCTGGAGATCTGGGGTTCCCTGCGGTGCTGGAGATGTGGGAGTCCTTCCCTCGCGGTGCTGGAGATGTGGGGTACTCTCCTGCGGTGCTGGAGATGTGGGGTAGTCTCTCGCGGTGCTGGAGATGTGGGGTAGTCTCTCGCGGTGCTGGAGATGTGGGGTAGTCTCTCGCTGTGCTGGAGATGTGGGGTAGTCTCTCCGCGTGCTGGAGATGTGGGGTAGTCTCTTCGTGTGCTGGAGATGTGGGGTAGTCTCTCTGCGGTGCTGGAGATGTTGGGGTCACCCCTCACAGTGTCTGTCTGCTGGCTGGCAGATTGCAGAGTCATACTGGGGGGGGGCCATCTTTCACACTGGTGTAGGAGCCGCGATCTCTTGCCACATTGGGGGTCGCCAAGTTTTTCCAGCAGAGGACGGGCCAGGATGAGTATTTGATGCCGGGGCTGCTCCTCAACGGGGTCTGTGTGCATGAAGCGGGGGCCACCATGTTCCGGGGGTGAGGGGAGCTAGGAGAACACCCCATCAACAGCGCTCCCCCCTGTATAGCCCTCCCCATTGCCATTCTTCTTCTCACAGCTGGACTCTGTCACAGTGTATTGGTCCAGCCGTCCTCAGTCTGCACTGCTACATAGTCACATGACATTCAGGATCTGTTTTACTGGATACAATTGTACCAAAGCTCCAGATGTGAGAAGGAACAGGATAGGATTGTGATCAGTCAGTGGCTAGCTCAGTGAGACACAGGCTACTCTCTGGTCTGTTCCCGGGGGGTCCTGTCGGTGTCCCGGGGAAGGGGGGGGTGTCCTGGCTGTGACCCGGTGGGGGGGTCCTGTCGGTGTCCCGGGGGGGGGGGGGGGGGGGGGTCCTGGCTGTGACCGGTGGGGGGGTCCTGTCTGTGTCCCGGTGGGTGGAAGGGTGTCCTGTCTGTGTCCCGGTGGGGGGGGTGTCCTGTCTGTGTCCCGGTGGGGGGGGGAGGGGGGTGTCCTGTCTGTGTCCCAGTGGGGGGGGAGGGGGGTGTCCTGCCTGTGTCCCAGTGAAAGGGGAGGGGGGTGTCCTGTCTGTGTCCCGGGGGGGGGGAGGGGGGTGTCCTGTCTGTGTTCCGGTGAGGGGGGAGGGGGGTGTCCTGTCTGTGTCCCGGTGGGGGGGAGGGGGTGTCCTGTCTGTGTCTCGGTGGGGGGGGGTCTTGTCGGTGTCTCAGTAAGGGGTGGGGGGGTTCCCTCTGAGTCCTGGTAAAGGGAGGCTAACTCTCATGGTGGGCTTACACGTTTCAATATCGTTGCGATATCGCAATTCAATGGCGCGGGAGCGCGCATTTAGTGCTCGTTTCTCCCGCATCGCATTGGAGGTTTAGGCTACCTTCACATTACGATTTGAAGGGAGCCGATGCTGTCCGATATAATTCGGACAGCATCGGCTCCCTTCTGATGCCTGGAATCGGGTGCCAAATAGGCACCCGATTCCGGCATAAAATCGGAGTGAAAAAAAAAAAAAAAAAAGTTTATTCTCACCTCCCCCCGAGCCCCAGCCGTCTCCCGCCATCTTCTTGGAGGCTCCCAGTGGCTCCCGCAGGCTCCCGGTGGCTGCAGAGGTCTTCCTCTGCTGTTCAGGACCTGCGGTGATGTCACAGTCATGTGACCGCGGGTTACCATGGTGAACCCGCAGTCACGTGACTGTGACATCACCGCAGGTCCTTTACAGCAGAGGAAGACCTCTGCAGCCACCGGGAGCCTGCGGGAGCCACTGGGAGCCTCCAAGAAGATGGCGGGAGACGGCTGGGGCTCGGGGGGAGGTGAGAATAAACTTTATTTTTTTTTTTTTTTTTTTTTTAACCCTTGTGCTCCCAGTTAGGAGCAGTTTTACTGTACTGGGCATGCTCAGTACAGTTACCGGGTCTGAGGAGACATCAGATGTTTCCTCGGACCCTTCTAGGGCCATCAGATGGTCCATGTGCACTAATCTCCGATCGGCCGATCAATTGATCGGTGATGGAGTGCACTAAATGCCATCCGATCATGGTCCGATCTGAATCTGTCAGATTTTATTTTCGGTGATTGGAGCTTGCTCCGATTTTTGCACCGATAAAAAAATCTGACAGATTCGGATCGGACCAGATCGGATGGCATTTAGTGCACATCCGATTCGGTCCGATGCCCATAGGGCTGCATGGAGGCAAAAATCGGTCCGATGCTGTCCGATTTTTATCGGACAGCATCGGAAATGAAAAATCCGTAGTGTGAAGGCAGCCTTAGGCTGCTTTCACACTGCGTTTTTCTGTGATCCATGGCTGTCCGTTGTAAAACGGACAGCCACAGATCAGATTTTGGCCCCATGTTATCCTATGGGCACGGATCACATCGGATTTGGCCTTATTGGCATCCGATTTTTGTCGGATCCGATTCTGGCCGATTTTTTTGCTGTGCAGCCTGCTGTGATTTTTGGCACAGCGGGTCAGATCGGACCGAATTGGATCCGACCTGATCCGCGCCAAATAACATGGGGCCTATGGAGAGTGGGTCCGAGGAAACAGCTGATGTCTCCTCGGACCCGATCTTAGTGTACTGAGCATGCTCAGTACACTAACACCGCTCTGTGCCATAATATCACTTCTGCAATGTATATTCATACATTGCAGAAGTGATATCCAGTGAAATGAAAGGGTTAAAAATTAAAAAATCATTATCCTCACCTCTCCACGATCCAGCGATGCCTCCTGCACTCGGCTCTGTGCTTCCAGGACCTGGCCTGACGTCACAGTGCAGTCACATGACCGGTTACCGCGGTAACCGGTCATGTGACTGTGACATCACGCCAGGTCCTGTGCATCAGAAGAAGAGAAGCTGGAAGCAGCGCGGGTGTCGTGGAGAGGTGAGAATGAAGATTTTTTTATTTTTTAAGGTCTGCAAAGAAGGAGTGCAAAGAGGGGCTGCAAACAGGGGGCAAAGAGGGCTGCAAACAGGGGGCAAAGAGGGTCTGCAAAGAGGGGGCAAAGAGGGGCTGCAAACAGGGGGGCAAAGAGGGTCTGCAAAGAGGGGGCAAAGAGGGGCTGCAAACAGGGGGGCAAAGAGGGGCTGCAAACAGGGGGGCAAAGAGGGTCTGCAAAGAGGGGGCAAAGAGGGGGGCAAAGAGGGGCTGCAAACGGGGGCAAAGAGGGGCTGCAAACGGGGGCAAAGAGGGGCTGCAAACAGGGGGCAAAGAGGGTCTGCAAAGAGGGGCTGCAAACAGGGGGGCAAAGAGGGGCTGCAAACAGGGGGGCAAAGAGGGGCTGCAAACAGAGGGGGCAAAGAGGGGCTGCAAACAGGGGGGCAAAGAGGGGCTGCAAACAGGGGGGCAAAGAGGGGCTGCAAACAGGGGGGCAAAGAGGGTCTGCAAAGAGGGGGCAAACAGGGGGGCAAAGAGGGGCTGCAAACAGGGGGGCAAAGAGGGGCTGCAAAGAGGGAACAAAGAGGGGGTGCAAAGTGGGGGGACAAAGAGGGCAGACGGGTGACAGGAGGGGGACGAGATGACAGGAGGAGCAGGGAGAGGATCCAAACTGATGCTGCAAAACATCGGGATCGGATGCCTATTTGGCATCCGATTGCAGTCATCCGTTTGGATCCGTTGCTGTCCGAGGGGAGCAGCAAAAAGTCTGATCCCCTCGGACAGCACAAAAACGCTGTGTGAAAGCAGCCTTAGACGTTGGGATTTCTAAATCCAACGTCCGTGCGATATCTACGCCCCCCAACCCAGGGACGACCATTTAACATGGGAGTGAATGAGTGACGTAGAACTTCACATCGGAATTGGGCTGTCACACAGCACGATCCGGCTCCAATCTCCCTTCAATATTGGAGCATTGAATAGCGGCTCATTATACCCCCGATATCGCATTGACATCGTTCCTGCATCGTATTGGACGTTCACACCATACAACGCAGGAACGATATCGGCTCCAACAATTGAACCACGTGACTTTTCATTGAAATTGGACGCCGATATCGCAACGTGTAAACCCGCCATTAGAGTCCCGTGGGGGTGTCGGCTCATGTCGCCTAATTGGATAATAGTCTGGTGTTAAATTTCTACTTGGGAGCGTCCTGGTCGGGGGTCCTCTCGGCGTCCTGGTCGGGGGTCCTCTCGGCGTCCTGGTCGGGGGTCCTCTCGGCGTCCTGGTCGGGGGGTCCTCTCGGCGTCCTGGTCGGGGGGTCCTCTCGGCGTCCTGGTCGGGGGGTCCTCTCGGCGTCCTGGTCGGGGGTCCTCTCGGCGTCCTGGTCGGGGGTCCTCTCGGCGTCCTGGTCGGGGGTCTCTCCTCCCCACCTGTGCACCCTGTGTATGAGGGGATATGCAGCATGATGGTCCCTGTGCATGTGATTGTCTGCAGTCTCGGGCTCAGCATACACCACTGCTCCGGTCACCCCCAGATCTGCGCTCACACTTTGCTGTATCTGCTGTCTCTGCTCTGGACTCTCATTTCTGGGGTTCTCCCCAATGCTGGAATATACAATCAGTGCCTGATGGGACACTGTGTATTGCCCCTGTCCTCATGTGCTGCACTGCCAGATCCCACAGATCACAGCTGATCGCTCTGATTGAGGACATGTTGTGCTCAGATTAGAAAGATCTGGTCCGGAGGCCCTCACATGTCTTCTGCTGCTGGGTTAGAAGTCCGGTGGGGGGTCCTTCTTTACTAGACACTGCATCAGTGTGCTATCAATCACTGAGTGGGACCGCCCACTGGACTCCTGACAAGAAAAGGGGCAAGAATAAAAGGCGACAAAATGAGACTCCACGTTCTAATAAATAAAACCAGCAGATTAGTGACTGCAGCTCTGGAGGTGACTGGAGGATAAGACATGATATAACAGCAGAATAGTGACTGCAGCTCTGGAGGTGACTGGAGGATAAGACATGATATAACAGCAGAATAGTGACTGCAGCTCTGGAGGTGGCTGGGAGGATAAGACATGATGTAACAGCAGACTAGTGGGTGCAGCTCTGGAGGTGACTGGAGGATAAGACATGATGTAACAGCAGAATAGTGACTGCAGCTCGGGAGGTGACTGGAGAATAAGACACGATGTAACAGCAGAATAGTGAGTGCAGCTCTGGAGGCGTCAGGAGGATAAGACATGATATAACAGCAGAATAGTGACTGCAGCTCTGGAGGTGACTGGAGGATAAGACATGATATAACAGCAGAATAGTGAGTGCAGCTCTGGAGGTGACTGGAGGATAAGTCATGATGTAACAGCAGAATAGTGACTGCAGCTCTGGAGGTGACTGGAGGATAAGACATGATATAACAGCAGAATAGTGAGTGCAGCTCTGGAGGTGACTGGAGGATAAGACATGATGTAACAGCAGAATAGTGACTGCAGCTCTGGAGGTGACTGGAGGATGAGACACGATGTAACAGCAGAATAGTGACTGCAGCTCTGGAGGTGACTGGAGGATAAGACACGATGTAACAGCAGAATAGTGAGTGCAGCTCTGGAGGTGACAGGAGGATAAGACATGATATAACAGCAGAATAGTGACTGCAGCTCTGGAGGTGACTGGAGGATAAGACATGATATAACAGCAGAATAGTGACTGCAGCTTTGGAGGTGGCTGGGAGGATAAGACATGATGTAACAGCAGAATAGTGGGTGCAGCTCTGGAGGTGACTGGAGGATAAGACATGATGTAACAGCAGAATAGTGAGTGCAGCTCGGGAGGTGACTGGAGAATAAGACATGATATAACAGCAGAATAGTGACTGCAGCTCTGGAGGTGACTGGAGGATAAGACACGATGTAACAGCAGAATAGTGAGTGCAGCTCTGGAGGTGACTGGAGGATAAGACACGATGTAACAGCAGAATAGTGAGTGCAGCTCTGGAGGTGACAGGAGGATAAGACACGATATAACAGCAGAATAGTGACTGCAGCTCTGCAGGTGACTGGAGAATAAGGCACGATGTAACAGCAGAATAGTGAGTGCAGCTCTGGAGGATAAGACACGATGTAACAGCAGAATAGTGAGTGCAGCTCTGGAGGTGACAGGAGAAAAGACATGATGTAACAGCACAATAGTGACTGCAGCTCTGGAGGTGACTGGAGGATAAGACATGATGTAACAGCAGAATAGTGAGTGCAGCTCTGGAGGTGACTGGAGGATAAGACACGATGTAACAGCACAATAGTGACTGCAGCTCTGGAGGTGACTGGAGGATAAACATGATGTAACAGCAGAATAGTGAGTGCAGCTCTGGAGGTGACTGGAGGATAAGACGATAAACAGCAGAATAGTGACTGCAGCTCTGGAGGTGACTGGAGGATAAGACATGATATAACAGCAGAATAGTGACTGCAGCTCTGGAGGTGGCTGGGAGGATAAGACATGATGTAACAGCAGAATAGTGACTGCAGCTCGGGAGGTGACTGGAGATAAGACACGATGTAACAGCAGAATAGTGACTGCAGCTCTGGAGGTGACTGGAGGATAAGACACAATGTAACAGCATTATAGTGAGTGCAGCTCTGGAGGTGACTGAGGATAAGACATGATGTAACAGCAGAATAGTGAGTGCAGCTCTGGAGGTGACAGGAGGATAAGACATGATGTAACAGCAGAATAGTGACTGCAGCTCTGGAGGGGACTGGAGGATAAGACATGATGTAACAGCAGAATAGAGAGTGCAGCTCTGGAGGATAAGACACGATGTACCAGCAGAATAGTGACTGCAGCTCTGGAGGTGACTGGAGGATAAGACACGATGTAACAGCAGAATAGTGACTGCAGCTCTGGAGGTGACTGGAGGATAAGACACGATGTAACAGCAGAATAGTAAGTGCAGCTCTGGAGGTGACTGGAGGATAAGACATAATGTAACAGCAGAATAGTGAATGCAGCTCTGAAGGTGATTGGAGAATAAGACACGATGTAACAGCAGGATAGCGAGTGCAGCTCTGGAGGTGACTGGAGGATAAGACATGATATAACAGCAGAATAGTGACTGCAGCTCTGGAGGTGACTGGAGAATAAGACATGATGTAACAGCAGAATAGTGACTGCAGCTCTGGAGGTGACTGGAGGATAAGACCCGATGTAACAGCGGAATAGTGAGTGCAGCTCTGGAGGTGACTGGAGGATAAGACCCGATGTAACAGCGGAATAGTGAGTGCAGCTCTGGAGGTGACTGGAGGATAAGGCACGATGTAACAGCAGAATAGTGAGTGCAGCTCTGGAGGTGACTGGAGGATAAGACCGATGTAACAGCGGAATAGTGAGTGCAGCTCTGGAGGTGACTGGAGGATAAGACCCGATGTAACAGCGGAATAGTGAGTGCAGCTCTGGAGGTGACTGGAGGATAAGGCACGATGTAACAGCAGAATAGTGAGTGCAGCTCTGGAGGTGACTGGAGGAGAAGACACGATGTAACAGCAGAATAGTGAGTGCAGCTCTGGAGGTGACTGGAGGATAAGACACGATGTAACAGCAGAATAGTGAATGCAGCTCTGAAGGTGATTGGAGAATAAGACACGATGTAACAGCAGGATAGTGAGTGCAGCTCTGGAGGTGACTGGAGGATAAGACATGATATAACAGCAGAATAGTGACTGCAGCTCTGGAGGTGACTGGAAGATAAGACACGATGTAACAGCAGAATAGTGACTGCAGCTCTGGAGGTGACTGGAGGATAAGACATGATGTAACAGCAGAATAGTGACTGCAGCTCTGGAGGTGACTGGAGGATAAGACATGATGTAACAGCAGAATAGTGCCTGCAGCTCTGGAGGTGACTGGAGAATAAGACACGATGTAACAGCAGAATAGTGAGTGCAGCTCTCGAGGTGACTGGAGGATAAGACACGATGTAACAGCAGAATAGTGAGTGCAGCTCTCGAGGTGACTGGAGGATAAGACACGATGTAACAGCAGAATAGTGAGTGCAGCTCTGGAGGATAAGACACGATGTAACAGCAGAATAGTGAGTGCAGCTCTGGAGGATGGTGTGGCTCAGCATTGTGTCGGAGCTGCAGTTTTGTTACTCTGTCCTGCTCTTGGTTACCATTAACCCCTGTCTTGCTGTCTTCTCTCCCGCTTCTCCTCTGTCTCTTCCTGCCGCTTCTCCACAGATCACCACCCGCCGCACCAAGGTGAGCGCCGGATCCTGCACAGTACAGAACAGTGTGTGTGTGTGTGGATGGTCCTGGGGGATGATGCAGTTGGGGTGGGCTCATGTGGTTGGGGTGGGCTCACCATCATTATTAGGGATCACGGATGTGATATGTATGTACACCGTTCACACTGTGGTCCTAGAGTTGGTTACTGGCTGCTACACTGTGACAACACCGCAGCGGCCCAGCATGGTTGGGATGTGACTGATTGACGCCTGTTCACACTGTGGTTGTATTCTGTCCTGTACTGGGCCTCGCAGTGCTCTGTGTAGACTCTTTGACGACCCTCTATCAGTGTCTGCAATGACCACAATGCGGGATCCACCATATTCAGATATAGCAGAGTGCTGTTTGTCGTTTAGCACAACTCCTAATCTAAGTTTGAGGCTCCTGATAAAGATATATTGCCAGATATGACAGTCGGCTCTGCTACATCACACCGGAGTCTAACCTAGTACTGGCATCCTCAACTCTGCTACATCACACCGGAGCCTAACCTAGTACTGGCATCCTCAACTCTGCTACATCACACTGGAGCCTAACCTAGTACTGGCATCCTCAACTCTGCTACATCACACTCGTGAACCTTCCCTGGTGCTGACACATTAATCTCTGCTACATATCACCTAAGTTGTCCCTGGTAGTGGCACACTCAGCTCTACTACATATCACCTGAGCTGTCCCTGGTGCTGGCACACTCAGCTCTACTACATATCACCTGAGCTGTCCCTGGTGCTGGCACACTCAGCTCTACTACATATCACCTGAGCTGTCCCTGGTGCTGGCACACTCAGCTCTACTACATATCACCTGAGCTGTCCCTGGTGCTGGCACACTCAGCTCTGTTACATATCACCTGAGCTGTCCCTGGTGCTGGCACACTCAGCTCTGTTACATATCACCTGAGCTGTCCCTGGTGCTGGCACACTCAGCTCTGCTACATATCACCTGAGCTGTCCCTGGTGCTGGCACACTCAGCTCTGCTACATATCACCTGAGCTGTCCCTGGTGCTGGCACACTCAGATCTGCTTAAACACACCCAAGTTATTTCCAGGGACCAGCACACTCAGATCTACTACTTCACACCTGATCCTTCCCTGGTTGTCCCCAAGTAGGAGATACTCACTATTCACCCGGTATGAGGTGTTCAGCGCACCGCGGAGTACAGGATGGAGCTGTCCGTGGACCTTGCGGTATAGTTGTGCCCATTAATGATGTCTGTCCTGATTGCAGCCCACGCGCCCGTCCAGCTCTGCTGCATCCAGTGGTACGGCCGGGGCCTCCGGATCTGCCTCGGCATCATGTGGAGAGATCAGCAGCAGCGAGCCCAGCACTCCTGCGCAGACCCCACTAGCGGCTCCCATCATCCCGTCACCTTCACTCACCTCTCCAGTGGCCCCACTGCCCGCCCAGGGGCCCTCCAAGGTAAGGATGGGGGTAGTCTTGTCCTTTGTGCCCCATTCTCATGGCCAGGCCCTGATCTGTGCGTCATTCTAGGAGGAGGAGAACCTGCGGGCTCAGGTCAAGGACCTGGAGGAGAAGCTGGAGACCCTGAAGATGAAACGGTCCGAGGACAAGGCCAAACTGAAGGAGCTGGAGAAGTCCAAGCTTCAGCTGGAGCAGCTGCAGGAGTGGAGGAGTAAGATGCAGGAGCAGCAGGCTGACCTCCAGCGCCAGCTGAAGGAGGCCAAGAAGGTGGGTGACCGGAGAGGGCGCCTCGGCGGGGCTCCGGAGGGGGCGCCTCGGCGGGCTCTGGAGGGGGCGCCTCGGCGGCCTCTGGAGGGGGCGCCTCGGCGGGGCTCCGGAGGGGGCGCCTCGGCGGGGCTCCGGAGGGGGCGCCTCGGCGGGGCTCCGGAGGGGGCGCCTCGGCGGGGCTCCGGAGGGGGCGCCTCGGCGGGGCTCTGGAGGGGGCGCCTCGGCGGCCTCTGGAGGGGGCGCCTCGGCGGGGCTCCGGAGGGGGCGCCTCGGCGGGGCTCCGGAGGGGGCGCCTCGGCGGGGCTCCGGAGGGGGCGCCTCGGCGGGGCTCCGGAGGGGGCGCCTCGGCAGACTTCAGTATACCACTATCATGTCTTTTGTACAGGAGGCCAAAGAGGCCCTGGAGGCCCAGGAGCGCTACATGGAAGAGATGGCAGACACAGCGGACGCTATAGAGATGGCCACACTGGATAAGGAGATGGCCGAGGAGCGAGCGGAGTCCTTACAGCAAGAAATGGAGACCTTAAAGGAGAAGGTGGAGGACCTGACCATGGACTTGGAGATCCTGAAACATGAGATTGAGGAGAAAGGTGGGTCATGTCATGGTGGACGGTATGTCAGGCAGTGTTGGTGTAATGTACAGGCGGTGGAGTGATATCAGGAGGGGTTGGGAGTGATGTACAGGCGGTGGGGTGATGTACAGGCGGTGGGGTGATGTACAGGCGGTGGGGTGATGTACAGGCGGTGGGGTGATGTACAGGCGGTGGGGTGATGTACAGGCGGTGGGGTGATGTACAGGTGGCGGTGGAGTGATATCAGGGTGTACATACAGCATGTTCTTCTGTTTGGCACTTGGTCCGTGTTTTGTGGCTGTGGTTAGTGGCTGCTGTCTCTCCATTGGTTTGCCGTCATTGGGGCATCTCGCGGACCCCTCTTTTTTGGTGTCTAGCCCAGTGACCCTTCCTGTACTGATTCTTCATAGGTTTCATGCGGTGGTTTTCTGTCTCTCCTATCTGTAGGGTCTGACGGAGCGGCGTCCAGCTACCAGGTGAAGCAGCTGGAGGAGCAGAATGGCCGACTGAAGGAAGCTCTGGTCAGGTGAGCGCGGCCCGTCTGATGGGGGCCCCTGGGCCCTATACTACTTAGTGGGCAGAGAGGCTGACGCTCTCCACCTTCAGGATGCGGGATCTGTCCGCCTCGGAGAAGCAGGAACACGTGAAGGTGCAGAAGCAGCTGGAGAAGAAGAACACGGAGCTGGAGAGTCTGCGCCAGCAGAAGGAGAAGCTGCAGGAGGAGGCGTCACACACCGAGAAGACCATCGACGAGCTGAAGGAGCAGGTCAGGTCCTGCTGGTCCTAAAGACTCCTGCTGGTCCTAGTCACTCTGCAGATCGCCGCCAGTCACCTCATTACTGACAGCATATTTTATATTTCCATGTTTAGGTTGACGCTGCTCTGGGAGCTGAAGAAATGGTGGAAACGCTGACCGAGAGGAACCTGGACCTGGAAGAGAAAGTCCGAGAACTACGCGAGACCGTCACTGACCTGGTACGAAACTGGACCTTTACAGAATAAGTCATACGCTATCGATACACGAACTCCAGTCCATTCCCTTCACTGGTGGAGACCTCGGTTCTGGTTACACTTTCTCTGGTGGAGACCTCGGTTCTGGTTACACTTTCTCTGGTGGAGACCTCGGTTCTGGTTACACTTTCTCTGGTGGAGACCTCGGTTCTGGTTACACTTTCTCTGGTGGAGACCTCGGTTCTGGTTACGCTTTCTCTGGTGGAGACCTCGGTTCTGGTTACACTTTCTCTGGTGGAGACCTCGGTTCTGGTTACACTTTCTCTGGTGGAGACCTCGGTTCTGGTTACACTTTCTCTGGTGGAGACCTCGGTTCTGGTTACTCTTTCTCTGGTGGAGACCTCGGTTCTGGTTACACTTTCTCTGGTGGAGACCTCGGTTCTGGTTACACTTTCTCTGGTGGAGACCTCGGTTCTGGTTACACTTTCTCTGGTGGAGACCTCGGTTCTGGTTACACTTTCTCTGGTGGAGACCTCGGTTCTGGTTACACTTTCTCTGGTGGAGACCTCGGTTCTGGTTACACTTTCTCTGGTGGAGACCTCGGTTCTGGTTACACTTTCTCTGGTGGAGACCTCGGTTCTGGTTACTCTTTCTCTGGTGGAGACCTCGGTTCTGGTTACACTTTCTCTGGTGGAGACCTCGGTTCTGGTTACACTTTCTCTGGTGGAGACCTCGGTTCTGGTTACACTTTCTCTGGTGGAGACCTCGGTTCTGGTTACACTTTCTCTGGTGGAGACCTCGGTTCTGGTTACACTTTCTCTGGTGGAGACCTCGGTTCTGGTTACACTTTCTCTGGGGGAGACCTCGGTTCTGGTTACACTTTCTCTGGTGGAGACCTCGGTTCTGGTTACACTTTCTCCGGTGGAGACCTCGGTTCTGGTTATTCTTTCTCTGGTGGAGACCTCGGTTCTGGTTACACTTTCTCTGGTGGAGACCTCGGTTCTGGTTACTCTTTCTCTGGTGGAGACCTCGGTTCTGGTTACACTTTCTCCGGTGGAGACCTCGGTTCTGGTTATTCTTTCTCCGGTGGAGACCTCGGTTCTGGTTACACTTTCTCCGGTGGAGACCTCGTTCTGGTTAGAATTTCTCTGGTGGAGACCTCGGTTCTGGTTACTCTTTCTCTGGTGGAGACCTCGGTTCTGGTTACACTTTCTCTGGTGGAGACCTCGGTTCTGGTTACACTTTCTCTGGTGGAGACCTCGGTTCTAGTTACTCTTACTCTGGTGGAGACCTCGGTTTCTGGTTACACTTTCTCTGGTGGAGACCTCGGTTCTGGTTACACTTTCTCTGGTGGAGACCTCGGTTCTGGTTACACTTTCTCTGGTGGAGACCTCGGTTCTGTTCTTTCTCGTGGAGACCTGGTTTGTTACACTTTCTCTGGTGGAGACCTCGGTTCTGGTTACACTTTCTCTGGTGGAGACCTCGGTTCTGGTTACACTTTCTCTGGTGGAGACCTCGGTTCTGGTTACACTTTCTCGGTGGAGACCTCGGTTCTGGTTACACTTTCTCTGGTGGAGACCTCGGTTCTGGTTACACTTTCTCTGGTGGAGACCTCGGTTCTGGTTACACTTTCTCTGGTGGAGACCTCGGTTCTGGTTACACTTTCTCTGGTGGAGACCTCGGTTCTGGTTACACTTTCTCTGGTGGAGACCTCGGTTCTGGTTACACTTTCTCTGGTGGAGACCTCGGTTCTGGTTACACTTTCTCTGGTGGAGACCTCGGTTCTGGTTACACTTTCTCTGGTGGAGACCTCGGTTCTGGTTACTCTTTCTCTGGTGGAGACCTCGGTTCTGGTTACACTTTCTCCGGTGGAGACCTCGGTTCTGGTTACTCTTTCTCTGGTGGAGACCTCGGTTCTGGTTACTCTTTCTCTGGTGGAGACCTCGGTTCTGGTTACACTTTCTCTGGTGGAGACCTCGGTTCTGGTTACACTTTCTCTGGTGGAGACCTCGGTTCTGGTTACACTTTCTCTGGTGGAGACCTCGGTTCTGGTTACACTTTCTCTGGTGGAGACCTCGGTTCTGGTTACACTTTCTCTGGTGGAGACCTCGGTTCTGGTTACACTTTCTCTGGTGGAGACCTCGGTTCTGGTTACACTTTCTCTGGTGGAGACCTCGGTTCTGGTTACACTTTCTCTGGTGGAGACCTCGGTTCTGGTTACTCTTTCTCTGGTGGAGACCTCGGTTCTGGTTACACTTTCTCTGGTGGAGACCTCGGTTCTGGTTACACTTTCTCTGGTGGAGACCTCGGTTCTGGTTACACTTTCTCTGGTGGAGACCTCGGTTCTGGTTACACTTTCTCTGGTGGAGACCTCGGTTCTGGTTACACTTTCTCTGGTGGAGACCTCGGTTCTGGTTACACTTTCTCTGGTGGAGACCTCGGTTCTGGTTACACTTTCTCTGGTGGAGACCTCGTGATTACTGGTTCTGTTACTTTCTCTGGTGGAGACCTCGTTCTGGTTACACTTTCTCTGGTGGAGACCTCGGTTCTGGTTACACTTTCTCTGGTGGAGACCTCGGTTCTGGTTACACTTTCTCTGGTGGAGACCTCGGTTCTGGTTACACTTTCTCTGGTGGAGACCTCGGTTCTGGTTACTACTTTCTCTGGTGGAGACCTCGGTTCTGGTTACACTTTCTCTGGTGGAGACCTCGGTTCTGGTTACACTTTCTCTGGTGGAGACCTCGGTTCTGGTTACTCTTTCTCTGGTGGAGACCTCGGTTCTGGTTACACTTTCTCTGGTGGAGACCTCGGTTCTGGTTACACTTTCTCTGGGGAGACCTCGGTTCTGGTTACTCTTTCTCTCGGTGGAGACCTCGGTTCTGGTTACTCTTTCTCTGGTGGAGACCTCGGTTTCTGGTTACACTTTCTCTGGTGGAGACCTCGGTTCTGGTTACACTTTCTCTGGTGGAGACCTCGGTTCTGGTTACACTTTCTCTGGTGGAGACCTCGGTTCTGGTTACTCTTTCTCTGGTGGAGACCTCGGTTCTGGTTACACTTTCTCTGGGGAGACCTCGGTTCTGGTTACACTTTCTCTGGTGGAGACCTCGGTTCTGGTTACTCTTTCTCTGGTGGAGACCTCGGTTTCTGGTTACTCTTTCTCTGGTGGAGACCTCGGTTCTGGTTACACTTTCTCTGGTGGAGACCTCGGTTCTGGTTACACTTTCTCTGGTGGAGACCTCGGTTCTGGTTACACTTTCTCTGGTGGAGACCTCGGTTCTGGTTACACTTTCTCTGGTGGAGACCTCGGTTCTGGTTACCTTTCTCTGGTGGAGACCTCGGTTCTGGTTACACTTTCTCTGGTGGAGACCTCGGTTCTGGTTACACTTTCTCTGGTGGAGACCTCGGTTCTGGTTACACTTTCTCTGGTGGAGACCTCGTTCTGGTTACACTTTCTCTGGTGGAGACCTCGGTTCTGGTTACACTTTCTCTGGTGGAGACCTCGGTTCTGGTTACACTTTCTCTGGGGAGACCTCGGTTCTGGTTACACTTTCTCTGGTGGAGACCTCGGTTCTGGTTACCTTTCTCTGGTGGAGACCTCGGTTCTGGTTACTCTTTCTCTGGTGGAGACCTCGGTTCTGGTTACACTTTCTCTGGTGGAGACCTCGGTTCTGGTTACACTTTCTCTGGTGGAGACCTCGGTTCTGGTTACACTTTCTCTGGTGGAGACCTCGGTTCTGGTTTACTTTCTCTGGTGGAGACCTCGGTTCTGTTACACTTTCTCTGGTGGAGACCTCGTTCTGGTTACACTTTCTCTGGTGGAGACCTCGGTTCTGGTTACTTTCTCTGGTGGAGACCTCGGTTCTGGTTATCTTTCTCTGGTGGAGACCTCGGTTCTGGTTACACTTTCTCTGGTGGAGACCTCGTTCTGGTTACATTTCTCTGGTGGAGACCTCGGTTCTGGTTACACTTTCTCTGGTGGAGACCTCGGTTCTGGTTACACTTTCTGGTGGAGACTCGGTTCTGGTTACTTTCTCTGTGGAGACCTCGGTTCTGGTTACACTTTCTGGTGGAGACCTCGTTCTGGTTACACTTTCTCTGTGGAGACCTCGGTTCTGGTTACACTTTCTCTGGTGGGACCTCGGTTCTGGTTACACTTTCTCTGGTGGAGACCTCGGTTCTGGTTACCTTTCTCTGTGGAGACCTCGGTTCTGGTTACACTTTCTCTGTGAGACCTCGTTCTGGTTACACTTTCTCTGGTGGAGACCTCGGTTCTGGTTACACTTTCTCTGGTGGAGACCTCGGTTCTGGTTACACTTTCTCTGGTGGAGACCTCGGTTCTGGTTACACTTTCTCTGGTGGAGACCTCGGTTCTGGTTACACTTTCTCTGGTGGAGACCTCGGTTCTGGTTACACTTTCTCTGGTGGAGACCTCGGTTCTGGTTACCTTTCTCTGGTGGAGACCTCGGTTCTGGTTACACTTTCTCTGGTGGAGACCTCGGTTCTGGTTACACTTTCTCTGGTGGAGACCTCGGTTTGGTTACACTTTCTCTGTGGAGACCTCGGTTCTGGTTACACTTTCTCTGGTGGAGACCTCGGTTCTGGTTACACTTTCTCTGGTGGAGACCTCGGTTCTGGTTACCTTTCTCTGGTGGAGACCTCGTTCTGGTTATCTTTCTCTGGTGGAGACCTCGGTTCTGGTTACACTTTCTCTGGTGGAGACCTCGGTTCTGGTTACCTTTCTCTGGTGGAGACCTCGTTCTGGTTACACTTTCTCTGGTGGAGACCTCGGTTCTGGTTACACTTTCTCTGGTGGGACCTCGGTTCTGGTTACCTTTCTCTGGTGGAGACCTCGGTTCTGGTTACACTTTCTCTGGTGGAGACCTCGTTCTGGTTACACTTTCTCTGGTGGAGACCTCGTTCTGGTTACACTTTCTGGTGGAGACCTCGTTCTGGTTACACTTTCTCTGGTGGAGACCTCGGTTCTGGTTACTTTCTCTGTGGAGACCTCGGTTCTGGTTACACTTTCTCTGGTGGAGACCTCGGTTCTGGTTACCTTTCTCTGGTGGAGACCTCGGTTCTGGTTACCTTTCTCTGGTGGAGACCTCGTTCTGGTTACACTTTCTTGGTGGAGACCTCGGTTCTGGTTACCTTTCTCTGGTGAGACCTCGGTTCTGGTTACACTTTTCTGGTGGAGACCTCGGTTCTGTTACACTTTCTCTGGTGGAGACCTCGGTTCTGGTTACACTTTCTCTGGTGGAGACCTCGGTTCTGGTTACACTTTCTCTGGTGGAGACCTCGGTTCTGGTACACTTTCTCTGGTGGAGACCTCGTTCTGGTTACACTTTCTCTGGTGGAGACCTCGGTTCTGGTTACTCTTTCTCTGGTGGAGACCTCGGTTCTGGTTACACTTTCTCTGGTGGAGACCTCGGTTCTGGTTACCTTTCTCTGGTGGAGACCTCGGTTCTGGTTACACTTTCTCTGGTGGAGACCTCGGTTTGGTTACACTTTCTCTGGTGGAGACCTCGGTTCTGGTTACACTTTCTCTGGTGGAGACCTCGGTTCTGGTTACACTTTCTCTGGTGGAGACCTCGGTTCTGGTTACACTTTCTCTGGTGGAGACCTCGGTTCTGGTTACCTTTCTCTGGTGAGACCTCGGTTCTGGTTACACTTTCTCTGGTGGAGACCTCGGTTCTGGTTACACTTTCTCTGGTGGAGACCTCGGTTCTGGTTACACTTTCTCTGGTGGAGACCTCGGTTCTGGTTACACTTTCTCTGGGTGGAGACCTCGGTTCTGGTTACACTTTCTCTGGTGGAGACCTCGTTCTGGTTACACTTTCTCTGGGGGGGCCCCGGTTACACTTTCTCTGGTGGAGACCTCGTTCTGGTTACCTTTCTCTGGTGGAGACCTCGGTTCTGGTTACACTTTCTCTGGTGGAGACCTCGGTTCGGTTACACTTTCTCTGGTGGAGACCTCGGTTCTGGTTACACTTTCTCTGGTGGAGACCTCGTTTGGTTACTTTCTCTGGTGGAGACCTCGGTTCTGGTTACACTTTCTCTGGTGGAGACCTCGGTTCTGGTTACACTTTCTCTGGTGGAGACCTCGGTTCTGGTTACCTTTCTCTGGTGGAACCTCGTTCTGGTTACCTTTCTCTGGTGGAGACCTCGGTTCTGGTTCACTTTCTCTGGTGGAGACCTCGGTTCTGGTTACACTTTCTCTGGTGGAGACCTCGGTTCTGGTTACACTTTCTCTGGTGGAGACCTCGGTTCTGGTTACACTTTCTCTGGTGGAGACCTCGGTTCTGGTTACTTTTCTGGTGGAGACCTCGGTTCTGGTTACCTTTCTCTGGTGGAGACCTCGTCTGGTTCATTCTTGGTGGAGACTCGTTCTGTTACACTTTCTCTGGTGGAGACCTCGGTTCTGGTTACCTTTCTCTGGTGGAGACCTCGGTTCTGGTTACACTTTCTCTGGTGGAGACCTCGGTTCTGGTTACCTTTCTCTGGTGGAGACCTCGGTTCTGGTTACACTTTCTCTGGTGGAGACCTCGGTTCTGGTTACACTTTCTCTGGTGAGACCTCGGTTCTGGTTACCTTTCTTGGTGGAGACCTCGGTTCTGGTTACACTTTCTCTGGTGAGACCTCGGTTCTGGTTACCTTTCTTGGTGGAGACCTCGGTTCTGTTACCTTCTCGGTGAGACCTCGTTTCTGGTTACCTTTCCTGGTGGAGACTCGGTTCGGTTATCACTTTGAGATGGAAGACCTCGGTTCTGGGTTACACTTTCTCCTGCGGTGGAGACTCGATTCTGAGTTTCCTTTCATCTGGTGAGCAGCACTCGGACGGTACTGGCAATGCTCGCCGCGTGCGGGAAGCAGAAAAACGCGTGGAGGCGGCTCAGGAGACGGTGGCGGATTACCAGCAGACCATCAAGAAGTACCGGGACCTGACCTCTCACCTGCAGGTGACGCGATGAGTGTCCTGTATACGACCTCAATGGCCGCACGCCTCCGACCACAGTAAATCATGGTTTCATCTATTACAGGAGGTGAACCGCGAGCTGCACAGCCAGCAGGAGGCCACTGTGGAGAAGGAGCAGCAGCCGTCACCTGAAATGTTCGACTTCAAGATCAAGTTTGCAGAGACTAAAGCCCACGCTAAGGTGAGAGGATGATCCCGGGGTCCTTTATCCGGGGACGGTCATGGGGTCCTGTGTCCGGGGACGGTCATGGGGTTCTGTGTCCGTGGACAGTCATGGGGTCCTGTGCCCGTGGATGATCCTGGGGTCCTGTATCCGAGGATGATCCTGGGGTCCTGTATCCGAGAATGATCCTGGGGTCCTGTATCCGAGAATGATCTTGGGGTCCTGTATCCGGGGATGATCCTGGGCTCTGGTCCTGTATCCGGGGATGATCCTGGGCTCTGGTCCTGTATCCGGGGATGATCCTGGGGTCCTGTATCCGGGGATGATCCTGGGGTCCTGTATCCGGGGATGATCCTGGGGTCCTGTATCCGGGGATGATCCTGGGGTCCTGTATCCGAGGATGATCCTGGCGTCCTGTATCCGAGGATGATCCTGGCGTCCTGTATCCGAGGATGATCCTGGGGTCCTGTATCCGGGGATGATCCTGGGGTCCTGTATCCGGGGATGATCCTGGGGTCCTGTATCCGGGGATGATCCTGGGGTCCTGTATCCGAGGATGATCCTGGGGTCCTGTATCCGGGGATGATCCTGGGGTCCTGTATCCGAGGATGATCCTGGGGTCCTGTATCCGGGGATGATCCTGGGGTCCTGTATCCGAGGATGATCCTGGGGTCCTGTATCCGGGGATGATCCTGGGGTCCTGTATCCGGGGATGATCCTGGGGTCCTGTATCCGGGGATGATCCTGGGGTCCTGTATCCGGGGATGATCCTGGGGTCCTGTATCCGAGGATGATCCTGGGGTCCTGTATCCGAGGATGATCCTGGGGTCCTGTGTCCGAGGATGATCCTGGGGTCCTGTGTCCGAGGATGATCCTGGGGTCCTGTGTCCGGGGATGATTCTGGGGTCCTGTATCCGAGGATGATCCTGGGGTCCTGTATCCGGGGATGATCCTGGGGTCCTGTATCCGGGGATGATCCTGGGGTCCTGTATCCGGGGATGATCCTGGGGTCCTGTATCTGAGGATGATCCTGGGGTCCTGTATCCGGGGATGATCCTGGGGTCCTGTATCCGAGGATGATCCTGGGGTCCTGTATCCGAGGATGATCCTGGGGTCCTGTATCCGGGGATGATCCTGGGGTCCTGTATCCGAGGATGATCCTGGGGTCCTGTATCCGGGGATGATCCTGGGGTCCTGTATCCGGGGATGATCCTGGGGTCCTGTATCCGGGGATGATCCTGGGGTCCTGTATCCGGGGATGATCCTGGGGTCCTGTATCCGGGGATGATCCTGGGCTCTGGTCCTGTATCCGGGGATGATCCTGGGGTCCTGTATCCGGGGATGATCCTGGGGTCCTGTATCCGGGGATGATCCTGGGGTCCTGTATCTGGGGATGATCCTGGGGTCCTGTATCCGGGGATGATCCTGGGGTCCTGTATCCGGGGATGATCCTGGGGTCCTGTATCCGGGGATGATCCTGGGGTCCTGTATCCGGGGATGATTATGGGGTCCTGTATCCGGGGATGATTATGGGGTCCTGTATCCGGGGATGATCCTGGGGTCCTGTGTCCGGGGATGATCCTGGGGTCCTGTTTCCGGGGATGATCCTGGGGTCCTGTATCCGGGGATGATCCTGGGGTCCTGTATCCGGGGATGATCCTGGGGTCCTGTATCCGGGGATGATCCTGGGGTCCTGTATCCGGGGATGATCCTGGGGTCCTGTATCCGGGGATGATTCTGGGGTCCTGTATCCGGGGATGATTCTGGGGTCCTGTATCCGGGGATGATTCTGGGGTCCTGTATCCGGGGATGATTCTGGGGTCCTGTATCCGAGGATGATCCTGGGGTCTGGTCCTGTGTGCGGGGATGATCCTGGGGTCCTGTGTCCAGGGATGATCCTGGGGTCCTGTGTCCGGGGATGATCCTGGGGTCCTGTGTCCGGGGATGATCCTGGGGTCCTGTGTCCGGGGATGATCCTGGGGTCCTGTGTCCGGGGATGATCCTGGGGTCCTGTGTCCGAGGATGATCCTGGGGTCCTGTGTCCGGGGATGATCCTGGGGTCCTGTGTCCGGGGATGATCCTGGGGTCCTGTGTCCGGGATGATCCTGGGGTCCTGTGTCCGGGGATGATCCTGGGGTCCTGTGTCCGGGGATGATCCTGGGGTCCTGTGTCCGGGGATGATCCTGGGGTCCTGTGTCCGGGGATGATCCTGGGGTCCTGTGTCCGGGGATGATCCTGGGGTCCTGTGTCCGGGGATGATCCTGGGGTCCTGTATCCGGGGATGATCCTGGGGTCCTGTATCCCGGGATGATCCTGGGGTTCTGTATCCGGGGATGATCCTGGGGTCCTGTATCCGAGGATAATCCTGGGGTCCTGTATCCGGGGATGATCCTGGGGTCCTGTATCCGGGGATGATCCTGGGGTCCTGTATCCGGGGATGATCCTGGGCTCTGGTCCTGTATCCGGGGATGATCCTGGGGTCCTGTGTCCGGGGATGATCCTGGGGTCCTGTATCCGGGGATGATCCTGGGCTCTGGTCCTGTATCCGGGGATGATCCTGGGGTCTTGTATCCGGGGATGGTCCTGTATTCAAGGAGGGTCCTGGGGTCCTGTATCCGAGGATGATTTTGGGGTCCTGTATCCGGGGATGATCCTGGGGTCTTGTATCCGGGGATGATCCTGGGGTCTTGTATCCGGGGATGGTCCTGTATTCAAGGAGGATCCTGGGGTCCTGTATCCGGGGATGATCCTGGGGTCTTGTATCCGGGGATGATCCTGGGGTCCTGTATCCGAGGATGATCCTGGGGTCCTGTATCCGAGGATGATCCTGGGGTCCTGTATCCGGGGATGATCCTGGGGTCCTGTATCCGGGGATGATCCTGGGGTCCTGTATCCGGGGATGATCCTGGGGTCCTGTATCCGGGGATGATTCTGGGGTCCTGTATCCGGGGATGGTCCTGTATTCAAGGAGGGTCCTGGGGTCCTGTGTCCGTGGACGGTCATGGGGTCCTGTGTCCGTGGACGGTCATGGGGTCCTGTGTCCGTGGACGGTCATGGGGTCCTGTGTCCGTGGACGGTCATGGGGTCCTGTGTCCGTGGACGGTCATGGGGTCCTGTGTCCGTGGACGGTCATGGGGTCCTGTGCCCGTGGACGGTCATGGGGTCCTGTGCCCGTGGACGGTCATGGGGTCCTGTGCCCGTGGACGGTCATGGGGTCCTGTGTCCGTGGTCCTCAGGACGGGGTTTGATCATCTTTTTCTTACAGGCCATTGAGATGGAGCTGCGCAAGATGGAGGTGAACCAGGCCAACCGGCACGTGTCTCTCCTCACATCCTTCATGCCGGACAGCTTCCTGCGCCACGGAGGAGACCACGACTGTATCTTGGTGCTGCTGCTCATCCCCAGACTCATCTGCAAGGTCAGACTGATGGGATTGGGGCCGCACACGGGGGCCGCACACAAGGGGGCTCTGTACCAGGAGACTGACTGCTGTCTGTCCCCCCAGGCGGAGCTCATCAGTAAGCAGGCACAGGAGAAGTTTGAGTTGTCCGAGGCCAATGAAGAAAAGACTGGAATGAGGGGAGCGGTGGGGGAGCAGATGAGTTTCGCTGCGGGTCTGGTGTATTCACTGAGCCTCCTCCAGGCTACACTACACAAATATGAGCAGTAAGTAAGAAATGCCGGCGACTGAGCGTCACTGAATGGGGATATACAGGGGCACTGCCGAAAACCAGAGTACACTGTGTACATGCATTACATTACTGATCCTGAGTTACCTCCTGTATTATACTCCAGAGCTGCACTCACTATTCTGCTGGTGCAGTCACTGTGTACATACATTACATTACTGATCCTGAGTTACCTCCTGTATTATACTCCAGAGCTGCACTCACTATTCTGCTGGTGCAGTCACTGTGTACATACATTACATTACTGATCCTGAGTTACCTCCTGTATTATACTCCAGAGCTGCACTCACTATTCTGCTGGTGCAGTCACTGTGTACATACATTACATTACTGATCCTGAGTTACCTCCTGTATTATACTCCAGAGCTGCACTCACTATTCTGCTGGTGCAGTCACTGTGTACATGCATTACTGATCCTGAGTTACCTCCTGTATTATACTCCAGAGCTGCACTCACTATTCTGCTGGTGCAGTCACTGTGTACATACATTACATTACTGATCCTGAGTTACCTCCTGTATTATACTCCAGAGCTGCACTCACTATTCTGCTGGTGCAGTCACTGTGTACATGCATTACTGATCCTGAGTTACCTCCTGTATTATACTCCAGAGCTGCACTCACTATTCTGCTGGTGCAGTCACTGTGTACATACATTACTGATCCTGAGTTACCTCCTGTATTATACTCCAGAGCTGCACTCACTATTCTGCTGGTGCAGTCACTGTGTACATACGTTACATTACTGATCCTGAGTTACCTCCTGTATTATACTCCAGAGCTGCACTCACTATTCTGCTGGTGCAGTCACTGTGTACATACATTACATTACTGATCCTGAGTTACCTCCTGTATTATACTCCAGAGCTGCACTCACTATTCTGCTGGTGCAGTCACTGTGTACAGACATTACATTACTGATCCTGAGTTACCTCCTGTATTATACTCCAGAGCTGCACTCACTATTCTGCTGGTGCAGTCACTGTGTACATACATTACATTACTGATCCTGAGTTACCTCCTGTATTATACTCCAGAGCTGCACTCACTATTCTGCTGGTGCAGTCACTGTGTACATACATTACATTACTGATCCTGAGTTACCTCCTGTATTATACTCCAGAGCTGCACTCACTATTCTGCTGGTGCAGTCACTGTCTACATACATTACATTACTGATCCTGAGTTACCTCCTGTATTATCCTCCAGAGCTGCACTCACTATTCTGCTGGTGCAGTCACTGTGTACATACATTACATGACTGATCCTGAGTTACCTCCTGTATTATCCTCCAGAGCTGCACTCACTATTCTGCTGGTGCAGTCACTGTGTACATACATTACATTACTGATCCTGAGTTACCCCCTGTATTATACTCCAGAGCTGCACTCACTATTCTGCTGGTGCAGTCACTGTGTACATACATTACATTACTGATCCTGAGTTCCCTCCTGTATTATACTCCAGAGCTGCACTCACTATTCTGCTGGTGCAGTCACTGTGTACATACATTACATTACTGATCCTGAGTTACCTCCTGTATTATACTCCAGAGCTGCACTCACTATTCTGCTGGTGCAGCACTGTGTACATACATTACATGACTGATCCTGAGTTACCTCCTGTATTATACTCCAGAGCTGCACTCACTATTCTGCTGGTGCAGTCACTGTGTACATACATTACATTACTGATCCTGAGTTACCTCCTGTATTATACTCCAGAGCTGCACTCACTATTCTGCTGGTGCAGTCACTGTGTACATACATTACATTACTGATCCTGAGTTCCCTCCTGTATTATACTCCAGAGCTGCACTCACTATTCTGCTGGTGCAGTCACTGTGTACATACATTACATTACTGATCCTGAGTTACCTCCTGTATTATCCTCCAGAGCTGCACTCACTATTCTGCTGGTGCAGTCACTGTGTACATACATTACATTACTGATCCTGAGTTACCTCCTGTATTATACTCCAGAGCTGCACTCACTATTCTGCTGGTGCAGTCACTGTGTACATACATTACATTACTGATCCTGAGTTACCTCCTGTATTATCCTCCAGAGCTGCACTCACTATTCTGCTGGTGCAGTCACTGTGTACATACATTACATTACTGATCCTGAGTTACCTCCTGTATTATACTCCAGAGCTGCACTCACTATTCTGCTGGTGCAGTCACTGTGTACATACATTACATTACTGATCCTGAGTTACCTCCTGTATTATACTCCAGAGCTGCACTCACTATTCTGCTGGTGCAGTCACTGTGTACATACATTACATTACTGATCCTGAGTTACCTCCTGTATTATACTCCAGAGCTGCACTCACTATTCTGCTGGTGCAATCATTGTGTAACTCAGGATCAGTAATGTAATGTATGTACACAGTGACTGCACCAGCAGAATAGTGAGTGCAGCTCTGGAGTATAATACAGGAGGTAACTCAGGATCAGTAATGTAATGTATGTACACAGTGACTGCACCAGCAGAATAGTGAGTGCAGCTCTGGAGTATAATACAGGAGGTAACTCAGGATCAGTAATGTAATGTATGTACACAGTGACCTCACCAGCAGAATAGTGAGTGCAGCTCTGGAGTATAATACAGGAGGTAACTCAGGATCAGTAATGTAATGTATGTACACAGTGACTGCACCAGCAGAATAGTGAGTGCAGCTCTGGAGTATAATACAGGAGGTAACTCAGGATCAGTAATGTATGTACACAGTGACTGCACCAGCAGAATAGTGAGTGCAGCTCTGGAGGATAATACAGGAGGTAACTCAGGATCAGTAATGTAATGTATGTACACAGTGACTGCACCAGCAGAATAGTGAGTGCAGCTCTGGAGTATAATACAGGAGGTAACTCAGGATCAGGAATGTAATGTATGTACACAGTGACTGCACCAGCAGAATAGTGAGTGCAGCTCTGGAGTATAATACAGGAGGTAACTCAGGATCAGTAATGTAATGTATGTACACAGTGACTGCACCAGCAGAATGAGTGCAGCTCTGGAGTATAATACAGGAGGGAACTCAGGATCAGTAATGTAATGTATGTACACAGTGACTCCACCAGCAGAATAGTGAGTGCAGCTCTGGAGTATAATACAGGAGGTAACTCAGGATCAGTAATGTAATGTATGTACACAGTGACTGCACCAGCAGAATAGTGAGTGCAGCTCTGGAGTATAATACAGGAGGTAACTCAGGATCAGTAATGTAATGTATGTACACAGTGACTGCACCAGCAGAATAGTGAGTGCAGCTCTGGAGAATAATACAGGAGGTAACTCAGGATCAGTAATGTAATGTATGTACACAGTGACTGCACCAGCAGAATAGTGAGTGCAGCTCTGGAGTATAACACAGGAGGTAACTCAGGATCAGTAATGTAATGTATGTACACAGTGAGTGCACCAGCAGAATAGTGAGTGCAGCTCTGGAGTATAATACAGGAGGTAACTCAGGATCAGTAATGTAATGTATGTACACAGTGACTGCACCAGCAGAATAGTGAGTGCAGCTGTGGAGTATAATTTCTAGTATATCCTCTCTCTTTCATGTTCTGTGTAGTTTCCCTCTTCTAGCACTAGGTGTCAGTGTTTCCTGTGTGTGCTCGCTGTGGTGGTGACTGTATGTTCCTTGCTGGGATCAGTATAGAGGACACAGATCCTCCGCTCTGCTGGGGGGGGGTTGGGCGATGCTTTATCGTCTGCAACATCAAAAACAGCAGCATAACATTCTCCTATTGTTGTGGATTTTTTTATTCTTTTGGCATTGATTGTTTTGTTTGTATATGAATCTCTGAATTGTGAAGAGCTTGTGGAATATGTTGGCGGTATTTAAATATAGATTATTATTATAATTATTAGGACTGACATAGGGAGAAATAACGCTGTGTGCTGAGACTGCAGGGGTCGCCTTCACTCTGCCGCTGCTGGGATAAAACTGTGCATGAAAACACATAACAGAAATGCCGTGTGTGCAGACAACCCATGGAGGAAGCCTGGTGGAAGGATAGAAATCTCCGAATATAGGCGAACCTGACCGGCAGGGGGTGACTGTCCTCATTAGAGAGGACAGAAACCAGGAGTGAGTCTGCTGCTGCCACCTAGAGGCTGACACTAAGAATACATCGTACAGCAGGCGGCAGCTATGACCCCTTCCCCCCAGTGGGGCCATTCTTCATCAAAGGAAACCTCAATGCCACTGGATATGTGAATCATGTAGTAATGTCACATATCCAGGGGCATTGAGGTTTCCATTGATGGAGAATGGCCCCACTATCTATATACCCCATACACCACCCCATACCATCAATGCCTGTACTCCAGCAGTCTTGGAGGGGTCTATCCACTGTGGGTTACTGTCAGGCCAATAGCGCTGGTTGTGTTTAATAACTTCACCATTCACAGTAAAGTTTGCCTCATTCCTCATCTGAAGGCCATTGTCTATGCTGTGAAGATACGAGATGTGCAGCATCTGACACAGCGGATCCTGGAGGCCTGTGCAGCATCTGACACAGCGGATCCTGAAGGCCTGTGCGGCCTCTGACACAGCGGATCCTGGAGACCTGTGCAGCCTCTGACACAGCGGATCCTGGCGGCCTGTGCAGCATCTGACACAGCGGATCCTGGAGGCCTGTGCAGCCTCTGACACAGCGGATCCTGGAGGCCTGTGCAGCCTCTGACACAGCGGATCCTGGAGGCCTGTGCAGCCTCTGACACAGCGGATCCTGGAGGCCTGTGCCGCATCTGACACAGCGGATCCTGGAGGCCTGTGCAGCCTCTGACACAGCGGATCCTGGAGACCTGTGCAGCCTCTGACACAGCGGATCCTGGAGGCCTGTGCAGCCTCTGACACAGCGGATCCTGGAGGCCTGTGCAGCCTCTGACACAGCGGATCCTGAAGGCCTGTGCGGCCTCTGACACAGCGGATCCTGGAGACCTGTGCAGCCTCTGACACAGCGGATCCTGGCGGCCTGTGCAGCATCTGACACAGCGGATCCTGGAGGCCTGTGCCGCATCTGACACAGCGGATCCTGGAGGCCTG
>JARQOC010001635.1:0-37601 GCA_033576535.1 Allobates femoralis
ATGAGATGACACATCAGCTGATTGTTTAAAAGCTGGTTAATACAATCAGCTGATGCCTCAGTAGAAAAAAAAAAATAGTCACCTCTCTGCAGACATGTCCTCTCGGCTCCAGGATCTGCCAGTAATCAGCTGATTCTGTCATCTGACACCATCAGCTAATCATCTAAGTCCCGGTGAAAAGCCGGCCTTTTACCCTCAGACGGTTTAAATGATCATCTGATAGCATCACCTGATCATTTAAATCGGCCGGGCGGGAAAAAGCTGGCTTTCTACCGCGGGACTTCCCGATCAGCTGATGCTGTCAGGTCCTTGCAGCAATTGGATATGTCCTGGGGGTCTGCGGACAGGCGAGTATGCTATTTTTTTTTTTTTCCCCACTTGGATTTCACTTTAGCAACGAATGTACAGGAGCCAGAAGCTGCCGCACACCCTTCTAAAGTGAAAGTAACATGTCATACGGAGGGAGGAACGAGTACAGCGACACCAGGTCTGATATAGATCTTTTGACACAGTGCAGCCAGCCAGTCGCTGTGGTTGTGGCATTACAGTGTGTGGCAGGCAATCCCTGCATGTGGGCTGTCTCTGTAATGAGCGCCAACATGCATGGAGGGGGAGCCGAGCATCTCGCCGCTACTCTGTGCTCGCCGAGCATCCCGAGTACTGAGATACTCGGGCGAGCATAGAGTACTGGCGAGCATGCTCGCTCATCCCTAATGCTTATATTATTGAGCGCATTAAATTATACAGCGTTTTGTTGCACAAGTAATGAGATTTCTTAAATCACATGCAAATGCTGCTGATATATTATTTGTTTTTTTTACCTTGCTTATTTGGAGCCTGTTAACTTTTTCAGCGTTTTTAACCTCCTTCCCATTTTAGACAATTACAAATTCCAAAAAATGCACATGAAATGCTGCATAACCTATTTGGGCAGACGTTTTTAACTATTCTGGACTATTTTTTGAACTATTTCAACACTTGTCTTATCAGGCATACCTGATGTATTTTTTAAAGGGATCCTGTCACCCCGAAAACACCTCTAAAGCTATTAAAAGCTGTCCCTAGAGCATAGTAACACTTACCCTACACTCCTTTTAGCTCCTAAATGCACCAAGTGAAATTGAAGATAAATGTTATTACAGTACCTCATTAGGGATGATAATGAGTGACTATGGTATTCATAGTCACCCTGACAGGCTCTCCCACTTCATGATATCACGCCTCCATAGGCGTGATCTTCTAATCAGATTAAAATGCGCGCCTCCCCGCTCTGTGCTGTCTCGGCCGGCCTGTAGTGGGGCTGGGTGACGCGAATCGCGTAATTTCCGGCGCCGGGTGACGTAGTACACCCGCGCCGCTCTGTTAGCTTCAAAACGCACTATTGAAGCTAACAGCGGCGCGGGTGTACATACATCACCCGGTGCCGGAAATGAGGCGATTCGCGTCACCCAGCCGCACACTGCAGCGGTCCGGCTGCCATAGGAGAGCGGGGAGGCGCGCATTTTAATCTGATTAGAAGATCACGCCAATGGAGGCGTGATATCATGAAGTGGGAGAGCCTGCCAGGGTGACTATGAATACCATAGTCACTCATTATCATCCCTAATGAGGTACTGTAATAACATTTATCTTCAATTTCACTTGGTGCATTTAGGAGCTAAAAGGAGTGTAGGGTAAGTGTTACTATGCTCTAGGGACAGATTTTAATAGCTTTAGAGGTGTTTTGGGGGTGACAGGATCCCTTTAAGCTCTTTATTGTTATGTACTGTAGACAAAATTGCACTTGAAATAGGCCTCGAATAAAACGCAAAAATGTCTGAGCAAAACGCCATATTCTTACCAACACAGAAGGTCTTGGGTGCAGAAAAAAACTGCTAAACACAACATGTGAACATACCCTATGGCCGCTACTTCTGCTCTTTCAGGAAGCATTTTCAGCAGGCTCTTTACTGTCACAGGCAGGATTACAGTGGCAGGTAACGTCTCTATCCACAGCTGATAACACAGGATTCACCAATCGCATTGGTTGATGTCACAGCTGACCCTGCTCCTCCCTTCACAATGACCTCTGCACACACTCATTACATGCTTCATTACAAAACAAAAGATACGGTGCAGATCAGACCATTGAGCCTTTTTTGCATGTGGTGTTTCCTGAAAGACAGGAAGTTCAATTTAAAAAAAAATAAATAAATAAAAAATAAAACAACCAGTGGCCAGTGTGAACATTGTAAGATTAATTTATTTTTTAACCCCTTCACCCCCGAGCCCATTTTTGCTTATTTTAGCCTTAATGCCCGAGCCATTTTTTGCAATTCTGACCAGTGTCCCTTTATGAGGTTATAACTCTGGAACGCTTCAACCGATCCTAGCGATTCTGAGATTGTTTTTTCGTGACATATTGGGCTTCATGTTAGTATTAAATTTAGGTCAATAATTTTTGCGTTTATTTGTGAAAAAATAAAAAATATGGCAAAAATTTTGAAAATTTCGAAATTTTCAAATTTTGAATTTTTTTTCTGCTAAACCAGAGAGTTATGTGACACAAAATTGTTGATAAATAATATTTCCCACATGTCTACTTTATATCAGCACAATTTTGGAAAAAAAATTTTTTTGGGGTAGGAAGTTATAAGGGTTCAAAGTTCATCAGCAATTTTTCATTTTTCCACCAAAATTTACAAAACCATTTTTTTTAGTGACCACATCACATTTGAAGTCCGTTTGAGGGGTGTACATGACAGAAAACACCCACAAGTTATACCATTCTAAAAACTGCACCCCTCAAGCTACTCAAAACTACATTCAAGAAGATTATTAACCCTTCAGGTGCTTCACAGGAACTAAAGCAAAGTGGAAACAAAAAATGGATATTTAAATTTTTCCAACAAAAATGTTCTTTTAGCCTCAAATCTTTCATTTTCACATGGGCAACAGCATAAAATGGATCCTAAAGTTTGTTGGGCAATTTCTCCTGAGTATATCGATACCTCATATGTGGTCATAAACAACTGTTTGGGCGCACGGGAGGGCTCAGAAGGGAAGGAGCGCAATTTGACTTTTGGAGCTAATTTTCCATTCAAAAAGTGAAATTGCGCTCCTTCCCTTCTGAGCCCTGCCGTGCGCCCAAAGAGTGGTTTATGACCACATATGAGGTATCGATGTACTCAGGAGAAATTGCCCAACAAATTTTAGGATGAACTTTATGCTGTTGGCCATTTGAAAATTTAAAAAATTAGGCTAAAACAAAATTTTTGTGAAAAAAAAAAAGTACTTTTTAATTTTTACAGATCAATTTGTGAAGCACCTGGGGTTCAATATGCCCACTACCCATCTAGATAAGTTCCCTGGGGTGTCTAGTTTCCAAAATGGGGTCACTTGTGGGGGAACTCCAATGTGTAGGCACACAGGGGCTCTCCAAACGCAACATGGTGTCCGCTAACAATTTGAATGGAAAATCAGGTCAACTTGTTAGCGGACACATGTCACGTTTGGAGAGCCCCTGTGTGCCTACACATTGGAGCTCCCCCACAAGTGACCCCATTTTGGAAACTAGACACCCCAGGGAACTTATCCTGATGGGTTGTGAGCATATTGAACCCCCAGGTGCTTCACAAATTAATCCGTAAAAACGAAAAAGTACTTTTTTTCCACTTTTTTTTTTTTTTCCCATTTATTCGTGAAGCACCTGGGGTTCAATATGCCCACTACCCCTCTAGATAAGTTCCCTGGGGTGTCTAGTTTCCAAAATGGGGTCACTTGTGGGGGAACTCCAATGTGTAGGCACACAGGGGCTCTCCAAACGCAACATGGTGTCCGCTAACAATTTGAATGGAAAATCAGGTCAACTTGTTAGCGGACACATGTCACGTTTGGAGAGCCCCTGTGTGCCTACACATTGGAGCTCCCCCACAAGTGACCCCATTTTGGAAACTAGACACCCCAGGGAACTTATCCTGATGGGTTGTGAGCATATTGAACCCCCAGGTGCTTCACAAATTAATCCGTAAAAACGAAAAAGTACTTTTTTTCCACTTTTTTTTTTTTTCCCATTTATTTGTGAAGCACCTGGGGGTTCAATATGCCCACTACCCCTCTAGATAAGTTCCCTGGGGTGTCTAGTTTCCAAAATGGAGTCACTTGTGGGGGAGCTCCAATGTTAAGGCACACAGGGGCTCTCCAAACGCGACATGGTGTCCGCTAACAATTCCAATTGTTAGCAAACACCAGGTTGCGTATGGAGAGCCCCTGTTTGCCTACACATTGGAGTTCCCCCACAAGTGACCCCATACACATATAATCATATATAATCACACATATAATATAATTACACATATAATTACACAACTGTACCCAGCCTTTCAGAAGGACAGGTCACCGTGAGGCGAGGCCTGGCCTTTCTGCAGGAAGGGATTTGTTCTAGCACCGGAATAAGACCCCCAAAGCCATGGTAAAGACTAAGGGGCACTTATCGTAGTGCATGTCAGGTTGGTGTGTTGTAGTGTACATCAGGGTGTGTGTCAGGTTGGTGTGTTGTAGTGTACATCAGGGTGTGTGTCAGGTTGGTGTGTTGTAGTGTACATCAGGGTGTGTATGTCAGGTTGGTGTGTTGTAGTGTACATCAGGGTGTGTGTGTGTTTGTGTATGATGTTGTGGGTGCATGTCAGTCTGGGGTCGTGTGATAGATTTCGAAACATCCAAAGATACACAAACCTGGTTTGTCAGGGCACGTTTTACATTGGGTTTGGACGGTCGTTCTGTTCCCCCTTTGATGGCAGACCCGGCACCTTTTTCTTGGCCCCTTCTCTGCAAAATGTTGCCCTGGTACCACGCGGGAATATCGAGTTCCAGGAGTGCTGGGGCCCCCTTAATCTTCTACTCTTCGTCTTCCTCTTTCTTCTCTTGGTCTTCGTTCTCGTCCTCCTTCTTCTCTTGGTCTTCGTTCTCCTCCATTCAACAGGGCCTTGATCACCTTCACCTGGAACTCAAGAAAGGTGTTAGTGGTGTGACCTGCACATCGTGACAGCAAGTATGCATTATACATTGCCATTTGGACAATGTACACGGCCAGTTTTTTGTACCACTTCCTCGTTTTCCGCGTGGCCCTGTAGGGCTTGAGGACTTGATCAGAACGATCAACTCCTCCCATGTTCTTATTGTACCCCAGGACACATTCCGGTTTGTGGACCTGTCCTGGGGTACCTCTGGTGGTGGTGGCCCTGGTGCCGGGACCATGGATCGTGGTCAAGATAAAGACATCCCTTCGGTCTTTGAACTTGACCAGTACCATGTTGCCGCTACATTGAGCTCGGCTCTCACCTCTTGGGAGAGGCTGCTCAATTAGCGGCATAGGGAGATCCCTCTTGTTTCTGCGCACAGTACCGCAAGCGGCGGTAGTTCTGGCAGAGAGGGATCTGAAGAGCGGGACACTTGTATAAAAGTTATCAACGTATAGATGATAACCTTTATCAAGTAGTGGGTGGATCAAATCCCACACTATTTTCCCGCATACCCCCAGAGCAGGGGGACACTCTGGGGGCTCGATCCTCGAATCCTTCCCCTCATACACTCTAAAGTTGTGAGTGTACCCTGAGGTACTCTCACAAAGCTTGTAGAGCTTTATCCCATACCTGGCCCTCTTGCTGGGAATGTATTGGCGGAAACTAAGCCTACCTTTGTAAAGGACGAGGGATTCGTCCACACAAATTTCCCGTTTGGGAACGTACACTTCAGCAAACTTGCTGCTGAAGTGGTCGATGACCGGTCGAATTTTGAACAATCTGTCAAAATTCGGGTCATTACGGGGAAGGCTGTCAGTGTTGTCCCTAAAGTGGAGAAATTTATGGATGGCGTCGAATCTGTTTCGGGCCATCACTTCGCCGTACACTGGAGTTAGAAAAAACTTATCTGTACTCCAGCATTGGCGCATTTCTGGTCTGTTCACAATCCCCATATGAAGTATCAAACCCCAGTATTTCATAATTTCTCCAGAGTCCACAGGAGTCCAAGAAGAAAAGATGGAATCTGGGTTTTGGACCAGAAACTGTTGGGCGTACAGGTTCGTCTGCTCCACCATGAGCCTCACAAAGTCCTCAGAGAAAAAGACTTTGAAAAAGTCAATTTCCCTGAAGTTTGTGGCCTCAAACAGGATTCCTGATTGGGGAATAAAATCAGGAATCTGTGGAGTGTACCGATCAGGGACGGGGATCCACACAGGGGCCCTGGTGCTAGGTTGGGCATGCCTAGCACCAGGTGGAGGGTTACTCACTGACGGCTGTGGGTCTTCCTCCGACTCCTCTTCTCCAGGCTCAGACTCCTCTTCCTCGGACTCCTCTTCCTCTTCCTCTGGCTCCGGACGATCTCTTGTCCTCCGCCGTCTTCGTGGTGGTGGCGAGTCGGTGTCACTGCTGCAGATTTCACTGTCGGAGGAAGAATGTGAGGAATAGTGGAACGTGGGTCCACTTCCTCACTGTCAGCATCGGAGGCAAGTATAGCATATGCCTCCTCAGCCGAGTACACCCTTTGTGACGTTGATGAGCGGGACGGGCGGGACGGGCGTGACATGTTGTATGTGCTGTGTGCGTGTGTAAAAAAAAAAAAAAAGTAAACTTTTTATTAGTGTGCGTGTATGTGAACGTTAACTGGTGTAACTTTCGGGACGACGGTCAGTCAGGGGCGGCGGACGACGACGACAGTCAGGGGCGGCGGACGACGGTCAGTCAGGGGCGGCGGACGACGACGACAGTCAGGGGCGGCGGACGACGGTCAGTCAGGGGCGGCGGACGACGACGACAGTCAGGGGCGGCGGACGACGACAGTCAGTCAGGGGCGGCGGACGACGACAGTCAGTCAGGGGCGGCGGACGACGACAGTCAGTCAGGGGCGGCGGACGACGACAGTCAGTCAGGGGCGGCGGACGACGACAGTCAGTCAGGGGCGGCGGACGACGACAGTCAGTCAGGGGCGGCGGACGACGACAGTCAGTCAGGGGCGGCGGACGACGACAGTCAGTCAGGGGCGGCGGACGACGACAGTCAGTCAGGGGCGGCGGACGACGACAGTCAGGGGCGGCGGACGACGACAGTCAGGGGCGGCGGACGACGACGACAGTCAGGGGCGGCGGACGACGACGGTCAGTCAGGGGCGGCGGACGACGACGGTCAGTCAGGGGCGGCGGACGACGACGGTCAGTCAGGGGCGGCGGACGACGACGGTCAGTCAGGGGCGGCGGACGACGACGGTCAGTCAGGGGCGGCGGACGACGACGGTCAGTCAGGGGCGGCGGACGACGACGGTCAGTCAGGGGCGGCGGACGACGACGGTCAGTCAGGGGCGGCGGACGACGACGGTCAGTCAGGGGCGGCGGACGACGACGGTCAGTCAGGGGCGGCGGACGACGACAGTCAGTCAGGGGCGGCGGACGACGACGGTCAGTCAGGGGCGGCGGACGACGACGGTCAGTCAGGGGCGGCGGACGACGACGGTCAGTCAGGGGCGGCGGACGACGACGGTCAGTCAGGGGCGGCGGACGACGACGGTCAGTCAGGGGCGGCGGACGACGACGGTCAGGGGGTCACTCGGGCCAGGCAGCGGTCGGTCAGGGGGTCACTCGGGCCAGGCAGCGGTCGGTCAGGGGGTCACTCGGGCCAGGCAGCGGTCGGTCAGGGGTCACTCGGGCCAGGCAGCGGTCGGTCAGGGGGTCACTCGGGCCAGGCAGCGGTCGGTCAGGGGGTCACTCGGGCCAGGCAGCGGTCGGTCAGGGGGTCACTCGGGCCAGGCAGCGGTCGGTCAGGGGGTCACTCGGCCAGGCAGCGGTCGGTCAGGGGGTCAACACTGAGCAGACCGGACCGGTGAGAACGAGCTCTGGGGAGGGGGGAGAGAGCAAACTCAGGGGAGGGGGGGAGAGAGCAAACTCAGGGGAGGGGGGGAGAGCAAACTCAGGGAAGGGGGGGGGGGGGGGGAGAAGACAAAAGGGGAGGGGGGGGGAGAGAGGACAATGGGGAAGGGGGAGGGGGAGAGGACACCAGGGGAGGAGGAGAGGGAGCGGATCACAGCAGCGGGCTACTTAAAATCAACAGCAGCAGCGGCGGTGGCAGCAGCGGCGGCGGCGATCGGCGGTGGCAGCAGCGGCGGCGGCGGCGATCGGCGGCGGGGGGGCTCACACCACGTGGGCACGGTCGGTGGCAGCGGAGGGCTGCAGGGGTGCACGCTCATCAGCGTCCACCGACAGAGTGGAGCTGATGAGCTCGGTGGCCATATTGTGAACATCCCCCTGCACATCTGATTGGAGGGCTTGCATCACATGGATGCTAGCCCCCAATCAGATCGGGGGGGGGGCACACACACCTCACAGTGCCCCAGCCAATGCCTGATGCTTTGAGCATCAGGCTATGGCCATAATGAAAACATTACACCAATTTCTATTGGTGTAATGTTTCAATCATCACTATTGACTAGTTGTCACTTAACTAGCCAATCGGAGGGCTCCTAGCCACGGGGGGGGGAAATCCCCTCCCGTGGGGTCATCTAGAGGTTGTCCCCTATCTGCGGCTCTATTAACCCTTTCGTGAACCCGGTTAATAGAGCCGCAGCAAGGGGGAAACCGCGATGACGCAGCGTATGCGCCATCGGGCGGGAACGGTGATGTTTCCATGGCGCATACGCTGCGCGCCCGGGCGGGAAGGGGTTAATAAAGATTGCGAAGTTAAAGAAAAATCTTGCCAAACTTGTTTTAGAAAACTTTAACACACATCTTACTATAGGGGATTTTCAGAAGACATCTTTCCTCTATAGTATGTTTACACCTGACTGGTGGCACTAAACGAACTCTCATCGCCTACAGATTCCTTTTTAGATAATGCTTGAAAATCTTGACTGACAGTTCACCAGCCGCTATCTGTTGTGTATATGTGATTTATGTGCATATATGAAAAGCGCATGGAGCGGAGGTGGTGGGGAATTGTGAAATGAATGCCACTGGTTATCTGAAATTCCTACATGATTCAGATATCCAGTGGCATTGAGGTTTCCATTGATGAAGAATGGATCCACTATCTTTGTACCCCATTTACCACACCATACCATCAATATTTGTGTTCCAACAGTCTTGGAGGATCTATCCACTGTGGGTTAGTGTCAGACCAATAACGGTGGTTTTGTTTGATAACTTCATCATTCACAAAAAAGTTTGTCTCATCACTCATCTGAAGGCAATTGTCTATGCTGTGAAGATACGAGATGTGCAGTATCTGAAACAACGATACTGGAAGCCTGTGCAGCATTTCTTCTGTGGTGTTGCTATCAGTATGTGAAGAGTGGGAGAAGAGGGTTGCATTGACAATCCAACACAATGGGCAGCACTTTGAAAACATTTTATAAGTGGTCATAAACTTGTAAACAACTCATGAAAGAATGAAGTTATGTTAACCAAGCACACCATTTTTCTGGTCATCATAATGGGAGACCCAGACAATGGGGTTAAGGGCACTGCCCTCCGGAGGCCACACTAGGTACTACAAGTTTGTAGACACCGCCCCCTCCGCTTATAAACCCCTACCGCAGGGAATATCCTCAGTTTTTAACTTAGTGTGCTCGGAGGTATCACACGCTTTGCTTGCACTTCACTGCATTCTCACTACTTACGTGATGGCGTCTGAAGACAAGGTAATATGGTCCCTGTCGGGGACCTTCGGCAGTCTCCCTGCTCACCCTTAGGGAACACGCAGGTCGAGGTACCGGAGGGCCTAGAGCCTGGACACTTTGTGTTCTCCCGGTACGCTGTCGCACTCCTTCCCATCCCTGTTTGGGGGCTCTGGAAAGTGGGAGACTGGAGCCTTGCACAGCTCCGCTCCGTCCGAGGCCTCCCTAAATGGTGCTTACAGACCGGACTGGTGCTGCACCCCCGTCCGAGGCCTCCCTAAATGGTGCTTACAGGCCGGACCGGCACTGAGGCACCTTGTGTGTCTCCGGTGTGCCTGGGGGTAGTGTCGGCACTATATGTGTTGGGACACTCAGACCGCGCGCAACCCTCGGGTCCGCGGTTCTGGCGGTGGACCCCGTGCTGGGGCCACTCTGGCTGACCGCCCTGTGTCTCACAGGGGCTGCGGCTGTCGGCTCCAGACTTTGTCTGCAGCCTTAGTATTGTGTTTTGTGTCACGGTACTTTCCCGCGCTGCGGGCCTCGGCGCCTCCATTACTGGGGCTGCCTGAGGAGATGGAAGCAGCCCAGGCGGTGACGTCATTAATGGGCGTGCGTGTGGCTTCCCGCGTGTTTTCGGCTCCGCCCACAGTTGATTTGTCGGCGGCCATCTTCCCCTCACTTCCCGGCTGGGATCTGCTTGACGTGCACGGCTGCACTCATTACAGGGGAGACCGGAAGACTCGCGGAGGCCACACACGCACACACCGCTTCCTCCGCCGCATTACTGCGGTCGGTAAGCCGCCGGTCGTACCGGTTTTTTCTTTAAAGATTGGCTTATTCCCCCTGCTGTGGGAATGTCCTCAGCTGGGAAGAACGCTGCTAAGGCGGCCAGTAACACCACTACCTGTGCTACATGCAACGGGACACTGGTGGAGGGGTCCTGCAATAACTGCGGACGCCCAGAGGCCCGGGCTGATACTGCTGAGACAGCAGCTTCGGTGCTGTACCCTGTGGTCCATGTGGGCCCAGGGCCATGGGAGACACAGAACAAGATAAATGAATCTATGTTATCCCAGCTGTCCTCCATGTCGCAATCCCTGGAGGTACTGACCAGGAGACTGGAAAATCCAGCGGCTCCTTCACATTACCCCAGGGTGTCCCCTGCCTCAACTATGAGACCCCTTAAGCGGACTCGACGTGAGGATTCACCCGAGCTCCAGACACTCTCTGAAGAGGAGGGTCTCTCTGAGGGGGATGAGGATGATGGGGGTTCATTACTAGGGTCCGTGTCAGAACCACCAGAAGGGGTGGAGGATCTGGTGTCCTCCATCAACGAGACTTTGCGTCTCGTGACACCCCCTGAGGAGGTGAACGTTCACCCGAAGGAGGTCTACCAATGGCTGCGGCCGGAGGCTAGACCAAGTGGTTCCTTTATGGACCACACTAACTTTGGAAGGGTGGTTAGAGCGCCCAGGATTCATCCTGGACGGCGTTATGTCCGTAAATCCAAGGACAATCGCTTCCCCTTCCCTGAGGAGGTGCTTCAGGAGTGGTCGCAGTCCCCTAAAGTGGATGCTTCCATGACCAGGATTGCTGCACGCTCCCTATTTTCTGCCTCTGATAGCTCCTCATTGAAGGATGCGACTGATAGACAGGTCGAGCAACTCGCCAAGTCTTTTTATGAGGCTGTGGGGTCTTCATTTGCCCCTAATTTTGCCGCGGTCTGGACTCTGCAGGCGATCACCTCCTGCTTGGATGGTATCGCGGACCTGGCAGGGTCCAGTTCAGAAGTCCTGGCGCTTACTGATAGAGCAAGGGCCTATGCGGATTACGCCAGGACGGCAATACTGGAAACTGCAAATCGCTCCGCTGTGGCTTCGGCCAACGCTATAGCGATCCGCAGGTTATTGTGGCTGCGTCTTTGGGACTCAGATGCCACGTCTAAGAAGATTTTGCAAAATCTTCCGTTCTCTGGCGACAGGCTTTTTGGTACCGAACTGGACAAGCTGATAAAGGATTCTGCGGAGTCAAAGATTCCACAGAATAAACCTAAGCCACGGTATACCGTGAAGAGGAACCCAAAACAGTGGTCCTTTCGGTCCAGTTCACAACCATCAGCAATCGTCTGCCCGTGCGAACAGAGGGAACAAGCCCTCTACTCAGTGGCGTCCCAAGGGTCGCCAGAAGAAACCGGCGGGGGCAGCGGCTGCCACCCCCAAACCCACTTCCGCATGACTCGCTCTCTCATCCTGCCTCCCCACAGGTAGGGGGCCGCCTGTCTCTTTTTCGGGACAGATGGCTACTCCAGGTCCAAGATCAGTGGGTACGAGATATAGTCTCCAGAGGCTACAGGATAGAGCTGACGTCTCAGCCGGCACACCGATTCCATCGATCGGTCCCGTCTCCAGAAAAAGCTCAGGCTTTTCATCTGGTGTTGGAGGGTCTCCGCAGAGACGGAGTAGTGGTCCCAGTGCCTTCCGGAGAGAGGTTCCGGGGTTTTTACTCGAACCTCTTTATCGTCCCAAAGAAGGACGGCTCTTTTCGCCCGGTTCTGGACCTCAAGTTGTTCAAACCGTCACGTGTTGGTTCGGAAGTTCCGCATGGAATCCCTGCGCTCCGTGATAGCGGCTGTGTCACAGGGGGACTTCCTAGCGTCCATAGATATCCGGGACGCTTACCTTCACGTGCCCATTGCACCAGCTCATCAACGCTGGTTAAGATTCGCAGTGGGGGAAGAACACTACCAGTTCGTGGCTCTCCCTTTCGGTCTGGCCTCGGCTCCGCGAGTGTTCACAAAAGTGATGGCCTCTATGATGGCTCTCCTGCATGTGCAGGGACATGCCGTCATCCCCTATCTAGACGACCTTCTGGTCAGGGCGCCATCGGAACACCTGTGTCGGGTGAGCCTGGAGGTGACCATGAAGTCTCTGGAACATTTTGGGTGGCTTCTCAATGTTCAGAAATCGACCCTGGTTCCGACCCAGTCACTGACATATCTGGGCATGGACTTCCACACAGACTCAGCACTGGTGTCTCTGCCACGAGTCAAACAGTTGGCCATCCATTCTGGAGTACAACAGGTCCTCCTGTCACCACAGTCATCCATACGGGTGTTGATGAAGCTGGTGGGGCGTATGGTGGCAGCAATAGAGGCGGTGCCTTTCGCACAGTTTCGCCTCCGTCCTCTCCAGCTGGAGATTCTCCGCAGATGGGACAAGAGGACGATTTCTCTGAATCGGCTGGTGACTCTTTCTCAACCGACCAGGGATTCCCTGCAGTGGTGGCTACTGCCACGTCACTTGTCTCGGGGCCGGTCTTTCATCAAACCATCTTGGTTAGTGGTGACCACCGACGCCAGTCTGACGGGCTGTGGGGCGGTGTTCTTACACCACAGGGCCCAAGGCCTCTGGACTCAGTCGGAGTCGGCGTTGCAGATCAACGTGCTGGAGATCAAGGCGATCTATCTGGCGCTCCTGGCGTTTCAGAGATTCCTCTCAGGACAACCCATTCGGGTTCAGTCCGACAATGCGACGGCCGTCGCATATATAAATCATCAGGGAGGAACCAGGAGTGCACAGGCTCTGGCCGAAGTCCACCGCATCCTATCCTGGGCGGAGGACAACAACTGCCTGATTTCCGCAGTTCACATCCCAGGGGTCGAAAACTGGGAGGCCGACTATCTGAGCCGGCAGGGGATGGACGCCGGAGAGTGGTCTCTTCATCCGGATGTCTTCCGAGACGTCTGCAGCAGATGGGGCACTCCGGATGTGGATCTGATGGCCTCACGGCTGAATCATCAGGTGCCGCAATATATGGCGAGGTCGTGGGATCCTCAGTCTCTGGGAGCAGACGCTCTGATCCTGAGTTGGTCCAGATTTCATCTGCCGTATGTGTTCCCGCCTCTAGCTCTGATTCCCAAGGTGCTGTGGAAGATCAGGACGGAGTGCAGAGTGGCCATTCTAGTGGCTCCGGATTGGCCCAGGAGGTCCTGGTATCCAGACCTGTGGCAGCTGTCAGGCGGACACAGGTGGGCTCTTCCAGATCGCGCAGATCTTCTCGCGCAAGGCCCATTCTTCCACCTCAATTCCAGGGCCCTCAGATTGACTGCATGGCTCTTGAGGCCTGGCTGCTGACGTCCAGGTGTTTCTCCTCTACAGTGGTTGCCACTATGAATCGGGCTAGGAAACCTGTTTCGCGGAAGATATACCACAGGACGTGGAAAATCTTTTTCGCCTGGTGTGCTTCTGGTAGACGGTCACCTTGGCCCTTGTCGGTTCCGACGCTGTTGGCTTTCCTTCAGTCGGGTTTGGAGCTGGGCTTATCCCTTAGCTCCCTGAAGGGTCAGGTGTCAGCGCTGTCTGTGCTGTTTGACAGACGTTTGGCGCTTCTACCAAAGGTCCGTCAATTCCTACAGGGGGTGTCTCGGGTGGTTCCGCCATATAGGCGACCACTGGACCCTTGGGACCTCAACATGGTCCTGGCGGCACTTCAGAAGCCGCCGTTTGAACCGCTGAGAGAAGTTCCCCTCTCTCGTCTGTCCCAGAAGGTGGTCTTTTTGGTGGCGATTACGTCTCTGAGAAGGGTCTCAGAATTGGCTGCACTTTCGTGCAAGTCACCCTTCCTGGTGGTTCACCAAGACAAGGTGGTGTTACGCCCACGGCCAGAATTCTTGCCTAAGGTGGTGTCCACTTTTCACCTGAACCAAGAGATTGTGCTTCCATCATTTTGTCCCGCTCCCGTTCATCAGGTTGAGCGCGACCTTCACACTCTGGATCTCGTGAGGGCTGTACGCATTTATGTGTCCAGGACTGCCTCCTTCCGGAGTTCTGACTCCTTGTTTATCCTTACGGCGGGTCGCTGTAAGGGGTCCACGGCATCAAAATCTACCTTGGCCAGATGGATCAAGGTGCCCATTCAGGAGGCCTACCGTTCTTCCGGTCTGCCTCTCCCGGTGGGATTGAAGGCGCACTCGACTAGAGCTGTCGGTGCCTCCTGGGCTTTGCGACATCGAGCTTCTGCTCTTCAGGTGTGTCAGGCAGCCACATGGTCAAGCCTGCATACTTTTTCTAAGCACTATATGGTGCATGCCCATGCCTCTGCGGATGCAAGTCTGGGCAGGCGGGTCCTCCAGGCGGCGGTTGCCCACCTTTGAAAAGGGGGACCATATGTTATCCGTCTTTTGAGGAACTCTTCCCGCCCTGGGGTATTGCTTTAGGACATCCCCATTGTCTGGGTCTCCCATTATGATGACCAGAAAAAAGAGAATTTTGTTTACTTACCGTAAATTCTTTTTTCTTTAATCATCAATGGGAGACCCAGCACCCACCCAGTGTTCCGTTGGATGTTGTCACATTTGACTTGTTCCCAGTTGGAACAGTTTATTCCGGGTTGTTGGACCGTTTGTTCACGGTTTTTTTCCCGAGGTTTCGGGTGTGGTTATTTTTTGTCTCCTCGCAGCTTATGGACCAAACTGAGGATATTCCCTGCGGTAGAGGTTTATAAGCGGAGGGGGCGGTGTCTACAAACTTGTAGTACCTAGTGTGGCCTCCGGAGGGCAGTGCCCTTAACCCCATTGTCTGGGTCTCCCATTGATGATTAAAGAAAAAAGAATTTACGGTAAGTAAACAAAATTCTCTTTATTTTTCTTATGATGTGTCACATGACCCTCTTCCTATTGAAAATAAAGTTGGATCCAAAATGGCTGACTTCAAAATGACTGCCATGGTCACCACCCCTCCCATATACTAATGTGCCACAAACAGAAAGTTGATATCACCAACCATTCCCATTTTATTAAGGTGTATCCATATAAATGGCCCACCCTGTAGTGTTACCTATTGGGCCATATGAATAGGTTTTTTTCAAGTGTTCAGCCTATGTGATGAGAACAGGACTCATGTCTTCTGGATCATGGGTTTATATGAAATGTACTATAAAGTGTTCATCGTATATAATGGAGTAGGAAGACTTCAAGGGGAGAACATGTACCCAACAATGTTGCCATGACTGAATTCCCTAATGTAGATCACTTATTGCCCAGTTATATAATGTATTTTCTGCTCTGTAATAACAGGACACATACATTTATATGTAAATGCAGTAACACAATGTCTGCAATTTCTTGCTATTTTTTCGCCCTCCTGCTTGTGTCTGGTTTTGGTATATAGTGGTATTCCAGTCATTCGCAGTGAAAGGAGAGGCTTGCTGTTCTGATAACCTGGGCATATTTTCTATTCGCGTTCTTTTCTGTCAGGTGGAACCTTTCACACATTTCTGCATCGCACAGCGGAGGCTTTTGTCACATAAGGACTTTGCTTTCCTTTCCTTTCCACTTGGTAAAGGTTTCTTGTCACCTCTTTGTGTTGTTTGTTCTGCTGAATGCACAGAATGAGAGGGAACAGTTGTGAGGTTTTCATGTTCTGACCTGCAAGCCGTTCATTTGACAGAATGTAAAATGTGTTTGATGTTAGTGTGTTTGTTTTCCGAGTCTTGTTTTATTGAATACAGAAGTATGAAGAGGGTAGAAGATGGATAAATAATGCCGATCATGCACTTGTATGTGGACTTGTGATTGGCTACTGTAAGGAACCCATGTAGTAAGTTTTTTTTTTTTTCCTTAATTTCTAGTTTCATATTGGAAATATTATCTGATGCTGTAATAAGAACATCTAATCGGTTAATAGCCTATTACTGCGGACATCTAAAAATACTGTGTGCAAACCAGTCTTCCTGCAAGGTCGCTGGTGAGATATGTAGACTATTATGGTAAAGTTATAAATGGGATGATTAGGAAATGTCACTGGGATGATAGGTGATGAAGACAGATTTAGCCCATCTTATTTTGTGTTTTCTGCTAGTGTTCATATAAGATCTAAACTCTGCATATGGCCATAACATTTTACTTTCCTGTGAACATCCACATAAGGTTGAGTTGTACTTCTTACTGGCAACTTTTAATTGGGAATATAATGATGACTTTTTTTTTTCATGACCCGCCAAAGAGGACCTGTCAACAAGATTTTTGACTCCTAACTAATGAAAAGGCTTCAATACCCTTTTAGTGCTTGTTACATTCATACCTTTCCTGTAGTAGTTTGTTAGGGGATTTTTAAGAAAGCCTTCAATGGTGTTTTAATCACAAGTACTTTGGGTCAGACATTGCACTTCTAGCTCTGCTGTGCACTCTCCCTTTTGCCCGCCCAACGCCAGCCTCCAGTGTTTGACAGGTCTCTTCTCAGTGCTCTGTCCCTTTTGTGCAGTCATTGTCTTTGCCTGGGTTTTTTGAACCTGTTGGAAGCTACATGTGCAGTTAGCTCCTAATGAGGTTTCAAGATCAATAAACCATATCTCACAATGTGATCAGGAGCTTAGTGTGCATGCAGTGCAGCCTCTAATGATGAGGCGAAGATTGGCAACAGCAATGCCTATACAGAATCTCAGGAAAGGGACATGGCTCACTGAGAGAAGAGTGACCTGTCAATCAAAGAACAGAGGCTGGCGGTGGATAGGGAAAGGAGAGGGCACAACAGAGCTGGACCAGTGCAGTGCACGCCTGCTCCACTTACATTTATAATTTCAAGACTGGATTTCTTAAATGCTTCAACTATAGCAAAAAATCTGGAAGAGAAAAGGAGCTCAGATAGTGTCTTACCTGGAGGATATGGTGGGGTTGAGGGTACTATAGAAGGCTCACCTTGAAGGTTTGTGAGAGTCACAACCACAGTATCATCATTAACCCCTTCAGGACCCAGCCTATTTTGACCCTAAAGACCTTAGCCTTTTTTGCAATTCTGACCAGTGTCCCTTTATGAGGTTATAACTCGGGAACGCTTCAACCGATCCTAGCGATTCTGAGATTGTTTTTTCGTGACATATTGGGCTTCATGCTAGTATTAAATTTAAGTCGATAATTTTTGCGTTTATTTGTGAAAAAATTAAAAATATGGCAAAAAGTTTGAAAATTTCACAATTTTCACATTTTTTATTTTTTTTTCTGATAAACAAGAGAGATATGTGACAGAAAAAAGTTATTAAATAATATTTCCCACATGTCTACTTCACATCAGCACAATTTTGGAAAAAAAAAATTTTTTGTTAGGACGTTATAAGGGTTCAAAGTTCATGAGCAATTTTTCATTTTTCAACCAAAATTTACAAAACCATATTTTTAGTGACCACATCACATTTGAAGTCCTTTTGAGGGGTGTACATGACAGAAAACACCCAAAAGTTACACCATTCCAAAAACTGCACCCCTCAAGCTACTCAAAACTACATTCAAGAAGATTATTAACCCTTCAGGTGCTTCACAGGAACTAAAGCAAAGTGGAAACAAAAAATGGATATTTTAATTTTTTTATCAAAAATGTTCTTTTAGCCTCAATTCTTTCATTTTCACATGGGCAACAGGATAAAATGGATCTTAAAATGTGTTGTGCAAATTCTCCCGAGTACATCGATACCTCATATGTGGTCATAAACCACTGTTTGGGCGCACGGCAGGGCTCAGAATGGAAGGAGCACAATTTGAATTTTGGAGCTAATTTTACATTCAAAAAGTGAAATTGCGCTCCTTCCCTTCTGACCCCTGCCGTGCGCCCAAACAGTGGTTTATGACCACATATGAGGTATCGGTGTACTCAGGAGAAATTGCCCAACAAATTTTAGGATGAATTTTATGCTGTTGCCATGTGAAAACGAAAAAATTTAGGCTAAAAGAAAATTTTTGTGAAAAAAAAAAAAGTACTATTTCATTTTCACAGATCAATTTGTAAAGCACCTGGGGGTTCAATATGCTCACTACCCATCTAGATATGTTCCCTGGGGGTCTAGTTTCCAAAATGGGGTCACTTGTGGGGGAGCTCCAATGTGGAGACGCACAGGGGCTCTCCAAACGCGACATGGTGTCCGCTAACAATTTGAATAAAAATCAGCTCAAATTGTTAGCTGTAACCATGTTGTGTTTAGTGAGCCCCTGTGTGCCTAAACATTGGGGCTCCCCCACAAGTGACCCCATTTTGGAAACTAGACCCCCCAAGGAACGTATCTAGATGCATAGTAAGCACTTTGAACCCCAAGGTGCTTCACAAATTCATCCATAAAAATGAAAAAGCACTTTTTTTTCCACAAAAATGTTCTTTTTTCATTATTATGGATCAATTTGTGAAGCACCTGGGGGTTCAATATGCTCACTACCCATCTAGATATGTTCCTTTGGGGGTCTAGTTTCCAAAATGGGGTCACTTGTGGGGGAGCTCCAATGTGGAGACGCACAGGGGCTCTCCAAACGCGACATGGTATCCGCTAACAATTTGAATGCAAAACGAGCTCAAATTGTTAGCGAACACCATGTTGCGTTTGGAGAGCCCCTGTGCGTCTCCACATAGGAGCTCCTCCACAAGTGACCCCATTTTGGAAACTAGACCCCCAAAGGAACATATCTAGATGCATAGTGAGCACTTTCAATCCCCAGGTGCTTCACATATTAATCTGTAAAAATGAAAAAGTACTTTTATTCCGCAAAAATCTTTTTTTTTCCATTTATTTGTGAAGCACCTGGGGGTTCAATATGCTCACTACCCATCTAGATATGTTCCCTGGGGGTCTAGTTTCCAAAATGGGGTCACTTGTGGGGGAGCTCCAATGTGGAGACGCACAGGGGCTCTCCAAACGCGACATGGTGTCCGCTAACAATTTGAGCTGATTTTCCATTCAAATTGTTAGCGGACACCATGTCACGTTTGGAGAGCCCCTGTGTGCCTGAACATTGAAGCTCCCCCACAAGTGACCCCATTTTGGAAACTAGAGCCCCCAGGGAACTTATCTAGATGGGTGGTGAGCATTTTGAACCCCCAGGTGCTTCACAAATTAATCTGTAAAAATGAAAAAGTACTTTTATTTCCACAAAAATTTCTTTTTTTCATTTTTACAGATTAATTTGTGAAGCACTGGGGCGTTCAAAATGCTCACCACCCATCTAGATAAGTTCCCTGGGGGTCTAGTTTCCAAAATGGGGTCACTTGTGGGGGAGCTCCAATGTTTAGGCACACAGGGGCTCTCCATACGCGACATGGTGTCTGCTAACAATTGGAACGGTTAGCGGACACCATGTTGCGTATGGAGAGCCGCTGTGTGACTAAACATTAGAGCTCCCCCACAAGTGACCACATTTTGGAAACTAGACCCCCCCAAGGAACGTATCTAGATGCATAGTGAGCAATTTGAACCCCCAGGTGCTTCACAAATTGATCTGTAAAAATGAAAAAATACTTTTTTTGCGGAAAAAAAAAAGTACTTTTTTATTTTTATGGATCAATTTGTGAACTACTAGGGGGTTCAAGTGCTCACTATGCATCTAGATACGTTCCTTGGGGGGTGTAGTTTCCAAAATGGGGTCACTTGTGGGGGAGCTCCAATGTTTAGGCACACAGGGGCTCTCCATACGCGACATGGTGTCCGCTAACAATTGGAATTGTTAGCGGACTCCATGTCGCGTATGGAGAACCCCTGTGTGCCACTAGCATTGCCTTCAGCACAAGGGCAACTGGAAGAGTTGGGGTACAGCACCAGAAAATGGCACCTCTAATGTGCTATTTTCTGTGGTGGCTGTGGGTCGCAATTTGCAGCGTGGGGGGCCACAACATTTGGGTCTCTCCACGATGAGGATTGCAGCCCCCCAACTGCCAAGTTGTACCTGGCTGGCATCCAAAAATAAGGCAAAGCTCCTTGTCATTTTATTGGTAGAAGGAAAAAAATGGCATGGGGCTCCGCCATATTTTTGGTCCAGCCAGGTACAACTTGGCAGCTACGGACTGCCACCAGCCCCCATCTGCCTCGTCATACCTGGCTGGAACCAAAAATACAGCGAAGCCTATTTTTTTTTTATTTCTAGAATTATTTCTAGAAAAAAAATGACATAGGGCTCCGCCATATTTTTGGTCCAGCCAGGTACAACTAGGCAGCTGGGGGCTGGAATCCTCAGCATAGAGAGGCCCAAGCGTTCTGGGCCCCCCATGCTGAGAATTGCAGCCCGCAGCCGCCCCAGAAAATGGCGCATTCATTGAAGCGCCATTTTCTGGCGCTGTACCCACGCTCTTCCAGTTGCCCTGGTGCCGGTGGCTAACTGGGTAATAAAGGGGTTAATGCCAGCTTTTTATTGGCAGCTGGCACTAAGCCCGAGATTCATAATATAGGGCCAATGTTAGACCCGCCATTAGGAATCTCTAGTACGGTAAATAGTCAATAAATACACACAGAGAAAAATCTTTTTATTTGAAAAAAAAAACAGACACAATTCGGACTCCATCTTTATTATAAAAAGATCCGACGTAGTCCACAACGAAGGTCCCACGACGCTCGATCGCCTCCGACGTAGTCCACAACGAAGATTCCACGACGCTCGATCGCCACTGCTCAATCCAGAGACTGCAGCAAGGGATCAAGTGTCCTCTTCCTACAGCCTCTGGGGTCAGCGTTATGGTGCACTGTATGGCAATGATCTGTCATACAATTCACCAAGACAATGATCCCAGAGACCACAACAAGAGGACACTTGATCCCTTGTTGTAGTCTCTGGGATCAGCGTCATGGTGCACGGTATGGCAATGGTCTGTCATACCGTGCACAATGACGCTGATCCCAGAGACTACAAGAGAACACTTGATCCCTTGTTGTAGTCTCTGGGATCAGCATCATGGTGCACGGTATGGCAATGATCTGTCATACCATGCACCCGACGCTGATCCCAGAGACTACAACAAGGGATCAAGTGTCCTCTTGTTGTAGTCTCTGGGATCAGCGTCATGGTGCACAGTATGGCAATGATCTGTCATACAGTGCACAATGACGCTGATCCCAGAGACTACAAGAGGACACTTGGTCCCTTGTTGTAGTCTCTGGGATCAGCATCATGGTGCATGGTATGGCAATGATCTGCCATTCAGTGTACCATGATGCTGATCCCAGAGACTACAACAAGAGGACATTTGATCCCTTGTTGTAGTCTCTGGGATCAGCGTCGGGTGCACGGTATGACAGATCATTGCCATATCGTGCACCATGATGCTGATCCCAGAGACTACAACAAGGGATCAAGTGTCCTCTTGTTGTAGTCTCTGGGATCAGCGTCATGGTGCACGGCATGGCAATGATCTGTCATACCGTGCACAATGACGCTGATCCCAGAGACTACAAGAGGACACTTGGTCTCTTGTTGTAGTCTCTGGGATCAGCGTCCGGTGCACGGTATGACAGATCATTGCCATACCGTGCACCATGACGCTGATCCCAGAGACTACAACAAGAGATCAAGTGTTCCCTTGTTGTAGTCTCTGGAGATCGTTTCCATGACGATTGGATCCTCTAAGTGCTGTGATCCCTGAGATCACAGCACTTAGAGGGTTAACACAGCCAGGGCACAGCAATCACACAGATGCTGTGCCCTGGCTGTGACACCGCTCCTCTGCACACTCATCTCTATGCTGGGAGATGACTGTGCAGAGGAGCCGACAGAAGAAGGAGGACGCCGCAGGAAGAGGACAGCGCAGAGAAGACCCGGAGCAGACCGGAGGACAGAGGCAGAAGACCGAAGGAAAGAGGGAGAACAGCGGAGGACAGAGGAGAAGAAAGAAGACAGGTGAGGGTCATTCCATGTCAAGTGATCCAAAAATGAATATTATTTTTCCCTGACGTCCTCAGATTTTTAAAAAAATTTTTCTATCTGAAGAACAACTTTATCTAATTACAAAAAAAAAGTTTTGAATTTTTTTCTTTATCTGTTAATTTTTTACAGATTTTTAAAGTTTTAAAAAAGTGCGAATTTTGGCCTGGTATGGCTTTACATTTTCTATCATATCTCGGGCTAGAAATAAGATAGAGAAACAAAATAAACACCAATCTACTCAGAACTGTCCAGGCATTCATCAGATATGTCACAAGAGGATATTTGTTAATATTTTACCCATGTGATCGCAAGCGCAAAACTTTAAAACGCATTTCCGAAAAATCGGCGCGCTTTAAATATTTCAAAAACTGCCCATGTGTCTGCTGTGCTCTTAGCCACATCTGTACCAAATTTCAAGTTGGGATCGCAATGGGATCATATTTTAACATATTTTACTAGTAAGAGCGTCAATGGGTCATTCCATATCAAGTGATCTAAATATGAATATTTTTTTTTACCTGACGTCTTTACATTTTTTTTTTTTTTTTTCCTTTATGAAGTACTACTTTAGTTAATTACAAATTAAAAGTTTGGAATTTTTTTCTTCATCAGTTAATTTTTTACAGATTTTTAAAGTTTAAAAAAAGGGTGAATTTTGGCCTGGTACGACTTTAAATTTTTTTATCTCAGGCTAGAAATAAGATAATGAAGTGGGAGAGGCATCATTTTACTCAGAACGGTAACAGCTTTCATTTGAGATGTTACAAGACTATGTTTCTTTATATCAAATTCAAACTATTGACGGGCAATTGTGAAAAAATGACTGATTGTGTTCTTGGTGACTTTTGAATTGACACTATAATAGTTAAATATTTTGCACTTAGGTCCAATGAATGCGTCCATGGGGTCAAGCTGGGACAGAGTCATCACAAATTAGCCTTATTTGCAGATGACCTGCTACTTTACATCTCCCAGCCCCTGGTCTCCATCCCTTCGGTCTTAATGGAGTTTGAACGGTTCGGACAATTGAGCAACTTTAAAGTGAATTGCTCCAAAACCCAGGCACTCAATATTTCTTTGCCTGGAGAATTGGTTTCTCATCTATCTAAACAGTTCCCATTTAAATGGAAAGTAGAAGCCATTAAGTACTTGGGAGTCCTTATACCAAAAGATCATAAACAAATATTCAATTTAAATTATCAACCCCTTTTGACTAACGCGGAATCGGCATTTACCTCCTATAGACAATTAAAGCTATCCTGGTTCGGGAGAATAAACGTAGTCAAGATGGATGTCTTGCCCCGACTCTTATATACTTTTCAGACAGTTCCTGTTCTATTGGATAGAGGTTTCCTCTCCAAAATGCAATCTATGATCCTTAGATTTGTCTGGGGGGGCAAGAGGTCCAGATTGCGAATGAATATCCTATCCTTGCCCGAGACCAGAGGAGGGGTTGGACTACCCAACATACGAGCGTACTTTGAGGCTTCCTCTCTTGTTAGAGCTCTAGATTGGCATTATCATGCGTCCTCCAAGAAATGGGTAGGGGTGGAGCAAGAGGGTTTGGGGATTCCGCTGAAACACCTGCTTTGGATTTCCCCTAAAGACTCCACAGACCTAGTACCTTTGACAGACATGACCAGAAACACCTTGAAGGTATGGCACCTAGTGACGAAAACCCTCCGCTTAAACGACAGACTTAGCCCTTTGACTCCCCTTTTTTCCAACCCATCTTTCCCACCCAGATTTGACAGGCAGAGATTTTTATGTTGGCGGATTGTAGATGACACCCGAGTAGGACAGACTCTGTCCAGTGGTGGTTTGCCCCCGATGGCAGAGCTACAACTCAAAGAACCTACGAGACCTCTTAAGTGATTCGAATTTCTCCAATACAGAGCATAATTTTATTCAGCTGACCACTCTTGCAGGGTAAGATTGACGCCCAACGTATTGGAGAGGTTATTCCAACTGGAGGCTCCACCGAGGCGCAAAATATCATTTCTATACCAGGCCTTAGGGTCCATGAGAGAGCAGGGCACCCTTTACTTCCAACGTGCTTGGGAGAGGGAATTGGGGTGTAGCATTTCAGAAGCTAATTGGCAGAAATGCTTTATATTTACTCACTCACTAGCTAGCGCTTGTTCTGCACAAGAAAGAAGCTATAAGCAGCTCACTAGATGGTACTTGTGCCCGACGACACTCCGGAACATGTTCCCTGGAACCCCTGATACCTGCTGGCGCTGTGGGGAAGAGAAGGGTACAATGATACACATTTGGTGGAGTTGTGGGGAAATCCGGCGGTTCTGGTCTGAGGTTTTCAATGCATACGCCCGGATAACAGGTAAAGAAGACGAATGCTGCCCAGAATCGGCAATGTTATCCATTTTTCCAGGTCCTATTGGGCTACAGAAGAGGGATATTCTCCGCTTTTGCATCTCGGCTGCTCGTGCTGTGATCCTGAGGTTCTGGAAATCAAGCCGGGCTCCATCTCTACTTGATTGGTTCAAAGAATTGATGGACACATATCGAATGGAGGAGCTCGCAGCTGATGCGTCGTGATCTTGGAACAAATTCTTAGGGATTTGGGTTGAATGGATTCTTTTTCACGACTCTGCAGAATTTAGGAGTATCTTTTCCAGCACAGATAATATGGCTCGACCTCTGGCTGATGGGGAGCCAGTGGGATGAGTACCCTTTCTCCTTCCCATACCTCACCCGTCCCCCCCCCCCCCTCCTTTTTTTTTTTTTTCTTACGTGGCTTTTCTTTCCCAGTATAACTTTTTCTAATGGTTTTTGTTTCTCTTCTCTCTCTCTCTTCTTTTCTATCTCTCTTTTCTTCCCATCTGATACATTCAGTCTAGGTATTTCCTTTCTACGCCTATACCTTCAGAATTCTAGTGAACATTAGACAGGTATCGAAAACTCTGAGCTGTGAGTAGATCATTAATATTTCGGCCTTCCTTTCCGGTACACCAGTCGATAGACTATTCCAACTAGGCCTCAACGGGTAATGACCCACTTACGTGGTCAACCTGTTAGAAGGGGCCAAGTAATAAAAATCATTCTGCTGGGGCTGCTTGTCCCCTTGACATCAGAACATCTCAAAACCCTGAGAAAGGTTGTATACTTGAGTGTTTGGAATTATATTTAGATTGTAGTATATATTGCACCAGAGATAAGCGCAAAAGTAAATTTGCAGCTTATCTTAAAGTTACTAATAACTTTGTGAATTCTCTTTTTGTATATTTTATATGTCTCAAGATTTTGTTAAAAGATTGAATGTATGTCTTTCATATGTTTTTTCAAAATTTAATAAAAATGAGATTAACCATAGTTAAATATTTTAAAATATGATCCCATCACGATCCCAACTTGAAATTTGGTACAGATGTGGCTAAGAGCATAAAAGACACATGGGCAGTTTTGGAAAATTTTTATTAAAATGTTTTTTTCGGAAATGCGTTTCAAAATGTTGCGTTTGCATTCGCATAGGTAAAAAATTAAAATTAACAAATATACTCTTGTGACATATCTGGTGAAAGCCTGGACAGTTCTGAGTAGAATGGTGTTTATTTTGTTTCTCTATCTTATTTCTAGCCCGAGATAAAAAAATTTAAAGTCGTACCAGGCCAAAATTCACCCTTTTTTTAAACTTTAAAAATCTGTAAAAAATTAACTGATGAAGAAAAAAATTCCAAACTTTTCATTTGTAATTAACTAAAGTAGTACTTCATAAAGGAAAAAAAAAAAAAAAAATCTAAAGACGTCAGGTAAAAAAAAATATTCATATTTAGATCACTTGATATGAAATGACCCATTGACGCTATTAATAGTAAAATATGTTAAAATATGATCCCATTGCGATCCCAACTTGAAATTTGGTACAGATGTGGCTAAGAGCAAAGCAGACACATGGGCAGTTTTTGAAATATTTAAAGCGCGCCGATTTTTCGGAAATACGTTTTAAAGTTTTGCGCTTGCGATCACATGGGTAAAATATTAACAAAGATCCTCTTGTGACATATCTGGTGAAAGCCTGTATAGTTCTGAGTAGAATGGTGTTTATTTTGTCTCTCTATCTTATTCCTAGCCTTAGTTATGAGGAGAAACGTAAAGGCAGGCAACAGCGAAATTCACACTTTTTCCGAACTTTGAAAATCATTTAAAAAAAAAATAAATTTTTTAAAAAATTTTTCTCTTCACATTTTGCATTGTCTGACATGCTATTATCAAATAACAAAATCTCAAAAGAATTAAAAATATAGAGGTAATAATCATTGGTTCACTTGACATGGAATGACCCGTGAGGAAGAAGAGGGAGCGGGAAGAAGAGGGAGCGGGAAGAGAACGGGCGGAGGTGATCACCGCAGGCAGCGGTGGTCACAGGAGGCATGGGGAGGGATCGCAGGGCAGGGGAGACCACAGGGGGGGAGATCACCCACAGGGGGGGAGATCACCCACAGGGGGGAGATCACCCACAGGGGGAGATCGGAGGGCAGGGGGCACATCGGCGGCCCGGGGCAGAGCGGAGGGCCAGGGAACGACGGCGGGAGGGAACTCATCGGCCACACCGCCCCCACAATTGATTGGAGAGAGACACTCTCCAATCAGATCTGAGGGGGGGTGACAAAGGGCCCCTTGTCCAGCCAATGCCTGATGCTGTCCAGCATCAGGCATTGACTGTATTGTAACATCTCACCAAGTTTCATTGGTGAGATATTACAATTACTCCGATTGGCAGTTTCACTTTCACTTTACTTCCAATCGGACCGGTCCTAGCCCCGGGGGGCTAAGCCACCCCCCCTAGGGTATAGTGCAGGTCCTTCCGTACCTGCGGCTCTATTAACCCCTTAGTGACCGCGGTTAATAGAGCCGCAGGACGAGAAACTGGCGAGGACGCAGCATATGCGTCCAAGGTCGGGAACGAACTTGTTTTGAGGACGCATATGCTGCGTCCTGGGTCGGGAAGGGAGGACCTGTCACCCACCTGGTGCATGGCAAACTAAATGCAGCACTCAATGCAGCATGGCTGCTGCATTCAAGGAAGGGGTCACCCATGGCTCTAGTCTCCCTGTAAGCTTTAGAAACCTTACAGTTAAGAGGTCACCTGGGTGGGATCTTATTAAGAGGTCCTGGCTGCTTGCACAGTCCTCCCTGTCTCCTCCTTGTGTTCCTCCCCCTCTATGTGTCTGCCGCCTTCTCCTCTTCTTCTTGATCTTCCCTCCTTTTCTGCTTCTGATCTGTGTGACGTCAGGAGCAGAAGAGGAGACGGCGGCAGACACATAGAAGGGGCAGAATACATAAGTAGGAGGCAGGGAGGATTGTGTCAGCAGCCAGGACCTCTTAATAAGATCCCACCCAGGTGACCTCTTAACTGTAAGGTTTATAAGGTCTTTTTTTTTAAAGCTTACAGGGGGGCTAGAGACATGGGGGACCCCTTCCCTGAATGCAGCAGACATGCTGTATTTAGTTTGCCATGCACCAGCGGGGTGACAGGTCCACTTTAAACACATGACTATGTCAGCCTCAGAAGTACACGGCTGATGCATACCCACATGGAGTTAGCAAAAGGTGGTAAAACAGATGCTGCTCCCCCGAGATGGACAGTTTAGATTTAAACAATAGTGATTTATTTTCTATGCATTTTGGAATAGTCTCACTCCTTTATCAGGAAAAAAACAAGATTTTTAGTTACATAGGTTGAAACAGACTTGGGTCCATCACTTTTGTCCTTTCTTCACCATTATACTTTATTGTACACTACATTATCTATAACCCACAATTCCATTCTTTTGTGAGGAAATCATCCAGCCCCATTTCAAAAGCTGTTATAGTGTCTGCCATTACTGCCTCTTGTGGTCGGCATTCCAAAGGCCGACTGCTCTAACTGTAAAGAACCCTTTCCTATTTAGGTGCTTGAATTTCCTTTATTGCTTCTGCAGCAAGTGCCCCCTGGTCCTTAGTAAGGTCTTTGGAAGGAATAAGTCGTATGTGTTCTTTTGTATTAACCACTCATGTATTTGTATAAATGAGATCTCCTCTGAGACTTTTTTTTTAATCTATACAAGCCCAATTTTTGCAACCTCTCATCATATGGAAGGCCTTCCAACTCTTGTAATTATTTGGTTATCTGCCTTTGAACCGACTCTAACTTCTGAATATCCTATTCCTATGTGGAGCTCAAAACTGGATCCCATATTCTAGATGTGGCCTTACACGTAATCTATTGAGGGGATTGTGGGATCTTATTTATTTACCACCCTAAAATCCTGTTTGCTTTTGCAGTTGCTTCTTGACATTGAGTACTGTTGCTTAGTTTACCTTAAAGTTTGGAAACATACAGTCCGAGTGACATGCGAGCTACTCGGACGAGTCTCGCATGACTAACTTGGAACAGCCTCCCCCTGTCTGGATGGGATAGTTTCAGCTACTTTTTGTTTCTATGCAGCTCCACACTCCCGTCCAGACAGGGGTAGGCCGTGTTAAGTTAGTCATCCGACTAGCTCGCATGTCACTTGGACTGTGTGTTTCTAGCCTAACTAGAATACCCAAGCCTTCTCTTGTTACCTGTTCTGTAGTCCCGAGTATACTTCCATTTATTACATATGGAGCAGTAATATTACTCCGTCCTAGGTGTATTACCCTATATTAACGTTAAATCTCATTTGGCAATATATAGGTGGGTAAATATATGACAGAGGGAAAGGGACTTGCATTTAAAGAGAACCTCTCAGGTAATTTTTTACTTCCTAACCTATCACTACCTGTCCCTGCACCTTCCTAGCACATCCCTAACCATCCCTGTCTAACCTAAGCCTACTCTCTCATTAGTATTTGTGTCTGCATGCGCCTGGCATGCAGATGCAAACGCAGTGAAAACGCTGCCATACTCATGTGAACGCAGCGGACATTCTTCGCATGCGTTCACATAGTATGGTGCCCGGCCAGCCAATCAGCGGTCTTGGCGGCTGCTGGGAGATCAGCTGGAGCAGCCGCTGATCTCCCGGCGATGTCAGCTGTTCATTTAAATCTCCCGCGCCGTCATCGCTGGGAGATTAGCAGCTGCTCCAGCTGATCTCCCAGCAGCCGCCTCTGATCTCCCGGCTGCCGCCGCCGAGAGGTAAGCGGTGGCTGCTGGGAGAGATTTCGGCGTTCTCCTGCACTGTCATACAGAGGACACTGCAAATCCATTGACTTCCATGCATTGTTTGTGCGCTTGCGGACACTTGCTGCTAAAACAAGTGCCCGTGAACGCACAAAAAATGCAACATGTTGCATTTGAAGGCGCACAAATTATGCACATCCGAACGCAACCGCAACCAAACGCAGGTACCATGCGTTCCCATGTTAAATATAGGAACGCAGTGCGCATGCGTTTGGCTGCATTCACAAACGCAAATGGGAAAGCAGCCTAAAACTGTCCTATATTAGCTGTGAAAAAAAACTTTGACTTACATTTTTGTTTGCAAATGAGGCATCCAGGTTACTGTCTATAACGTGACTGTGCGGTCCCCAAGGCTCTGTCTCTCCTCCTCGTTGCTGTTCTCATGCCCCACTGGGTGTGAGAATTCATTTTCCAGCACACTCCTGATTTGAAATTCCCGCCTTCTTCTTCCGGGTACGATGCATCGGTCGAATGTCATTTTCAGTTTGGTGCATTGTAGAGTTGTATAGGTCGGCTCCGGAGCATGCGCAGTGCGCATATTGACTCTGACCTGCGTGCGATAATCATCCATCCACAATGTACCGGACCGGAAATGACGTCCGACCTACACATCATACCCAGAAGGAAGAGAGGAGAATTTCAAATCAGGAGCGTGCAGGAGAATGAATTCTCACTCCCAGCGAGGTGTGATAACCGCATCGAGGGGGGAGACTTAACCATGAAGACCACCCAGTCAGGCTACAGACTGTAGCCTGATGCCTCATTTGCATGCGAAAATATAAGTCATAAACTCATTTGTTTTAGGTCAGACTGGGATGGTTAGTGATGTGCTAGGAAGCTGCAGGGACAAGTAGTGATAGGTTAGGAGGTATAAACGACCCGACAGGCTCCCTCCCTTTAACCCCTTCACGACCCTTGGCCCACCGTTTGGGCCATGAAAACAAGTGCCTTCCCGACCCTTGGCCCACCCCCTGGGCCATGGAATGAACGGGCTCCTGCAGGCCGAGTGAGGGTCTCACTGACCTGTCACTCGGCCTGCAGGTACATGGGGAGTTGTACTACACCCCAGGGGGGGTCGATTTGCCCCCACTCCTACCCCCCCCCGGCTACAGGCGCGGTGATTGGCGCTCAAAAGTGAAAGTGAAAATCACCGCGCCTGTCATGTTTCCCTGCCTGCCGCTGCTCTCCCTACCCTCCGATCTGCTCCCCTGTCATACTATAACATCCCCCCTGTCCCCCACCTCTCTTTCCTGCCCCCCCCCCCATCATCTTTCTACCCCCCCTCCCCCCCGCTTCCTGTCCCTGCCGCCCGCTTCCTGTCCCTGCCTCCCGCTTCCTCTAGCTGCCGCCCGCCTCCTCCTGACTGCCCCCGCTTCCTCTAAGTGCCCCCCCACATCTAGTACCAGCCCCCCCACTGCCCCCTTCCTGCCCCCCCCGATCACCGGAGCGGCGATCGCCTCTCCCACTCACCCCTCCGGCGGCCCGCTCCGTCCTGTGACTGCTGCGTCCCGCTCCTCTTCTGCTGTGAGTCTCTCCTCTTCTGCGCCACCTCCGATCTGACTGCTCTGTGCTGGAGCTGCCAGATCACTTCTACAGCTGGATCCTGAGGATCCAGCTGTAGAAGTGATCTGACAGCTCCAGCACAGTGATCCACAGTGACCATTATGTGATCACTGTAGATCACTGTGCTGGATCTGTCAGATCACTTCTACAGCTGGATCCTGAGGATCTAGGTGCAGGAAGTGATCTGACAGCTCCAGCACAGTGATCCACAGTGACCATTATGTGATCACTGTAGATCACTGTGCTGGATCTGTCAGATCACTTCTACAGCTGGATCCTGAGGATCTAGGTGCAGGAAGTGATCTGACAGATCCAGCACAGTGATCACATAATGGTCACTGTGGATCACTGTGCTGGATCTGTCAGATCACTTTCTACAGCTGGATCCTGAGGATCTAGCTGCAGAAAGTGATCTGACACCCCGGGCGCAGTGACCCACTATGTGCATCACTGCGCCTGGGCTGCCAGATCGCTTTCCGCAGCTTGATCCCCATGCATGGGGATCAAGCTGCAGAAAGCAATCTGACAGCCCGGGCGCAGTGATGCACATAGTGGGTCACTGCGCCCAGGCTCTTAGGGCGCCTTCACACTGGCGTTCCCCTCGGCAGCGTTCTGCGGAGGGGAATCGCCATGTGTGCACCGCGGCCGCCAGCTCCTATCTTTAGAATGGGAGCACACGGTGCTGCGCTTGACAGCGCATGACCGTGCGCACCCAGTCACTCCCATATGTGATCTGTGTGCAGGCGTATGCCTGCGCACAAATCACACACTCCCGCCCGCACCAGGACGCAACATGTTGCGTCCTGGTGCGGGCAGGAGTGTGTGATTTGTGCGCAGGCGGATGCCTGCGCACAGATCACATATGGGAGTGAATGGGTGCGCACGGTCATGCGCTGTCAAGCGCAGCACCGTGCACTCCCATTCTAAAGATAGGAGCTGGCGGCCGCGGCGCACACATGGCGATTCCCCTCCGCAGAACGCTGCCGAGGGGAACGCCAGTGTGAAGGCGCCCTTAGATCGCTGCTCTGCAGCCCGATCTCCCTGCATGGGCATCGAGCTGCAGAAAGCAATCTGACAGCCCGCACGCAGTGATTCACATAGTGGGTCAATGCGCCTGTGCTGCCAGATCGGTTTCCGCAGCTCGATCCCCATGCATGGGGATCGAGCTGCGGAAATCGATCTGGCAGGCGCAGTGATGCACATAGTGGGTCACTGCGCCAGGGGTGTCAGATCACTTTCTGCAGCTCGATCACCATGCTGGCGGATCGGGCTCCAGAGTAGCGATCTAAAAGCAAAGGCGATCGAGCGTCGTGGGACCTTCGTTATGGACTACGTCGGAGCGATCGAGCGTCGTGGGACCTTCGTTGTGGACTACGTCGGATCTTTTTATAATAAAGATGGAGTCCGAATTGTGTCTGTGTTTTTTTTTCAAATAAAAAGATTTTTCTCTGTGTGTATTTATTGACTATTTACCATACTAGAGATTCCTAATGGCGGGTCTAACATTGGCCCTATATTATGAATCTCGGGCTTAGTGCCAGCTGCCAATAAAAAGCTGGCATTAACCCCTTTATTACCCAGTTAGCCACCGGCACCAGGGCAACTGGAAGAGCGTGGGTACAGCGCCAGAAAATGGCGCTTCAATGAATGCGCCATTTTCTGGGGCGGCTGCGGGCTGCAATTCGCAGCATGGGGGGCCCAGAACGCTTGGGCCTTTCTATGCTGAGGATTCCAGCCCCCAGCTGCCTAGTTGTACCTGGCTGGACCAAAAATATGGCGGAGCCCCACGTAATTTTTTTTCTAGAATTAGTTCTAGAAATTAAAAAAAAAATGGGCTTCGCTGTATTTTTGGTTCCAGCCAGGTATGACGAGGCAGCTGGGGGCTGGTGGCAGTCCGTAGCTGCCAAGTTGTACCTGGCTGGACCAAAAATATGGCGGAGCCCTATGTCATTTTTTTTCTAGAAATAATTCTAGAAATAAAAAAAAAATAGGCTTCGCTGTATTTTTGGTTCCAGCCAGGTATGACGAGGCAGCTGGGGGCTGGCGGCAGTCCGTAGCTGCCAAGTTGTACCTGGCTGGACCAAAAATATGGCGGAGCCCTATGTCATTTTTTTTCTAGAAATAATTCTAGAAATAAAAAAAAAATAGGCTTCGCTGTATTTTTGGTTCCAGCCAGGTATGACGAGGCAGCTGGGGGCTGGCGGCAGTCCGTAGCTGCCAAGTTGTACCTGGCTGGACCAAAAATATGGCGGAGCCCTATGTCATTTTTTTTCTAGAAATAAAAAAAAAATAGGCTTCGCTGTATTTTTGGTTCCAGCCAGGTATGACGAGGCAGCTGGGGGCTGGCGGCAGTCCGTAGCTGCCAAGTTGTACCTGGCTGGACCAAAAATATGGCAGAGCCCCATGGGTCCCCCATGCTGCGAATTGCAACTACTAGACTAGTATGTTTATTTACAAAAAGTTTCTTTATTCATTTATACGTCTCAATTTGTGAAGCACATGGTGGTTCAAAGTGCTCACTGTGCATCTAGATATGTTACTTGGGGGGTCTAGTTTCCAAAATGGGGTCATTTGTGGGGGAGCTCTAATGTTTAGTCACACAGTGGCTCTCCATACGCAACATGGTGTCCGCTAACAATTCCAATTGTTAGCGGACACTATGTCGCGTATGGAGAGCCCCCGTGTGCCTAAACATTGGAGCTCCCCCACAAGTGACCCCATTTTGGAAACTACACCCCCCAAGGAACGTATCTAGATGCATAGTGAGTACTTGAACCCCCAAGTGGTTCACAAATTGATCCATGAAATTAAAAAAGTACTTTTTTTTTCCACAAAAAAATTATTTTTTCATTTTTACGGATCAATTTGTGAAGCACCTGGGGTTCAAAGTGCTCACTATGCATCTAGATACGTTCCTTGGGGGTCTAGTTTCCAAAATGGGGTCACTTGTGGGGGAGCTCTAATGTTTAGTCACACAGTGGCTCTCCATACGCAACATGGTGTCCGCTAACAATTCCAATTGTTAGCGGACACTATGTCGCGTATGGAGAGCCCCCGTGTGCCTAAACATTGGAGCTCCCCCACAAGTGACCCCATTTTGGAAACTAGACCCCCCAAGGAACGTATCTAGATGCATAGTGAGCACTTTGAACCCCCAGGTGCTTCACAAATTGATCCGTAAAAATGAAAAAATAAATATTTTGTGGAAAAAAAGTACTTTTTCATTTTTACGGATCAATTTGTGAAGCACCTGGGGGTTCAAAGTGCTCACTATACATCTAGATACGTTCCCTGGGGGGTCTAGTTTCCAAAATGGGGTCACTTGTGGGGGAGCTCCAATGTTTAGGCACACAGGGGCTCTCCAAACGCGACATGGTGTCTGTTAACAATTTGAATGGAAATCAACCCAAATTGTTAGCGGACATCATGTCACGTTTGGAGAGCCCCTATGTGCCTAAACATTGGAGCTCCCCTACAAGTGACCCCATTTTGGAAACTAGACCCCCCAGGGAACTTATCTAGATGGGTGGTGAGCATTTTGAACACCCCAGTGCTTCACAAATTAATCTGTAAATATGAAAAAAGAAAATTTTTGTGGAAATAAAAGTACTTTTTTATTTTTACGGATGAATTTGTGAAGCACCTGGGGGTTCAAAGTGCTCACTATGCATCTAGATACGTTCCCTTGGGGGTCTAGTTTCCAAAATGGGGTCACTTGTGGATGAGCTCCTATGTGGAGACGCACAGGGGCTCTCCAAACGCAACATGGTGTCCGCTAACAATTTGAGCTGATTTTTATTCAAATTGTGAGCGGACACCATGTCGCGTTTGTAGAGCCCCTGTGTGCCTAAACATTGGAGCTCCCCCACAAGTGACCCCATTTTGGAAACTAGACCCCCCAGGGAACATATCTAGATGGGTAGTGAGCATATTGAACCCCCAGGTGCTTTACAAATTGATCTGTGAAAATGAAATAGTATTTTTGTTTTCACAAAAATTTTCTTTTAGCCTAAATTTTTTCGTTTTCACATGGCAACAGCATAAAATTCATCCTAAAATTTGTTGGGCAATTTCTCCTGAGTACACCGATACCTCATATGTGGTCATAAACCACTGTTTGGGCGCACGGCAGGGGTCAGAAGGGAAGGAGCGCAATTTCACTTTTTGAATGTAAAATTAGCTCCAAAAGTCAAATTGCGCTCCTTCACTTCTGAGCCCTGCCGTGCGCCCAAACAGTGGTTTATGACCACTTATGAGGTATCGATGTACTCGGGAGAATTTGCACAACACATTTTAAGATCCATTTTATCCTGTTGCCCATGTGAAAATGAAAGAATTGAGGCTAAAAGAACATTTTTGATAAAAAAATTAAAATATCCATTTTTTGTTTCCACTTTGCTTTAGTTCCTGTGAAGCACCTGAAGGGTTAATAATCTTCTCGAATGTAGTTTTGAGTAGTGTGAGGGGTGCAGTTTTTGGAATGGTGTCACTTGTGGGTGTTTTCTGTCATGTACACCCCTCAAAAGGACTTCAAATGTGATGTGGTCACTAAAAGAAATGGTTTTGTAAATTTTGGTTGAAAAATGAAAAATTGCTCATGAACTTTGAACTCTTATAACGTCCTAACAAAAAATTTTTTTTTTTCCAAAATTGTGCTGATGTGAAGTAGACATGTGGGAAATATTATTTAATAACTTTTTTCTGTCACATATCTCTCTTGTTTATCAGAAAAAAAAATTAAAAATGTGAAAATTGTGAAATTTTCAAAATTTTTGCCATATTTTTGATTTTTTCACAAATAAACGCAAAAATTATCAACTTAAATTTAACACTAGCATGAAGCCCAATATGTCACGAAAAAACAATCTCAGAATCGCTAGGATCGGTTGAAGCGTTCCCGAGTTATAACCTCATAAAGGGACACTGGTCAGAATTGCAAAAAAGGCCAAGGTCTTTAGGGTCAAAATAGGCTGGGTCATGAAGGGGTTAAAGCATCTCCGCAGTGGGGCAATAAAAAAAATAGCTGGAGTGGTGCTTTAAAATACACTTGAAAAATGAAAATCAGAATGCAGTGTCCTCCTCCCACCCGTAAGTGAGGTTTTCAGTGTCTTCTAAATGTTGACCTTCAGAACCATTCAACCTGGCACATGGTAATCATAGGGCCTTATTCCTCATCTGTGAGAAAAATCTAGATTGTCATGATTGAGCTCATGGTGTTGGAGGTAGTTTTTTTCTAGCAGAATACATTCTGATACTCTTGTGTATTCCAAAAACATGGATGAGAGTATTTTTAAAAAGATCAAATGCAGTACAGGATTTTCTAAAAATGTTGACATGAGAGCATGGCCATTGCGCTAGATTTTCTGTGTATAAAGTAGAAATAATATAATCTGACATCACTTTCCAATGACAAATATTGACAATTTTGGACAGACCAGGAGGGCTGCATCTACAGAGCTAAACATAAAAAATCCACTGTTATTCTTCATGACTCAGAGGCTGTAAATGACGTGTTTTATAAATATTGATTTGTCAAGACTAAATATTAACTACATAATATTGCTGCTCAAGACTGAGCCGCAGGATTTCCCAATCCCACAAGTTGTCTCTGTCACTAGAATTGGGTGAAGCTTGTGCTTGTCTGGCCTCATTCGCACAGCAGCCATTTATATGGCGGGCAGCTCCAGCACCAGTCCGCTATACAGATGAGCACTATGGTAGATGGCACACATGACTGCGCTGATATCTTCAGTAGCTCAATGTAAAGATTACAATTTGTTATTAAACCAAACTGCCCCAAGTTCCTTATGTCTGCTTACAATGTCAAATCAAGAAATAAATCAGTATGTTTAAACAATAGTTTAATTATAGTTTAATTAACATTACTGAAAAATATTGTTTGGCATCCTCTATATATTAGTGTACGATGCAAATATTAAAGGGGTTGTCCAGGTTTTGCTATATTTCATATGTATATCTAGGCTGCAAAATGTTGACAATCTGCAATATACATGTTGTCAACATTTTGCAGGATTTCCTAGATATAACGCATTTGCGTCTGGCAGGGAACGTCTAGGGGGCGTGATTGTGCATGTAAATGGAGAACTGGTCGTTTCCACCTGCTGTAGCACAATCACGCCCCCTCCCCTATTCCCAGTATGGCCAGCCACCCCCAGGACATACAGGCCCGCCCCCTCCCCACTGGGCCTGGAGATGTAATGGGTTAAGCAGGAGAACACGTCTGGCGCAGCAGGATCTGAGTCCCTGGTGGCGTAGTGCGTTACTGATAGTAGCCTGTGCAACGATGGTCCCAGCTCTCTGCAGGTCATTCACTAGGTTCCCCCATGTGGTTCTCTGATTTTTTTCTCACCATTCTTGAGATCATTTTGACTCCACGGAATGAAATCTTGCATGGAGCCCCAGATTGAGGGAGATTATCAGTGGTCTTATATGTCTTTCATTTTGTAATTATTGCTCCCACAGTTGATTTCTTCACACCAAGATACTTGCCTATTGCAGATTCAGTCTTCCCAGCCTGGTGCAGGGCTACAATTTCGTTTCTGGTGTCCTTCG